>VSMD01099412.1:0-48479 GCA_008750895.1 Mirza zaza
CCCTCACCCTGGGTACCCCCTCACCCTGGGTACCCCCTCACCCTGGGTACCCCTCACCCTGGGTACCCCTCACCCTGGGTACCCCCTCACCCTGGGTACCCCTCACCCTGGGTACCGCCTCACCCTGGGTACTCCCTCACCCTGGGTACCCCCTCACCCTGGGTACCCCCTCACCGAACGGTGCGGTCAGACAGCCAGCCAGCATCACAGTTGTCAAAGCCGTCCTCGAAGGCAGCCTGCAGGTGCCGAGGGGCCGCGATGGTGGCCGAGCTGAGTCTGCAGGCCTCCTGGGCCTCGGCGAAGGTCAGCACATAGCGGTCCCGGGCTGCCCGGTAGTGGAACACAACGCCTGTAGGGGAACATCCAGGATGGGAGGGTCGAACTTATGCCAGAACATTCAAGAACAGACCTCCCAGGCCGGGCGCGGGGGCTCACGCCTGTAACCCTAGCACTCTGGGAGGCCTAGGCGGGCGGATCGCTCAAGGTCAGGAGTTCGAAACCAGCCTGAGCAAGAGCGAGACCTCGTCTCTACTATAAATAGAAAGAAATTAATTGGCCAACTAATATATATAGAAAAAATTAGCCGGGCGTGGTGGCGCATGCCTGTAGTCCCAGCTACTCGGGAGGCTGAGGCAGGAGGATCGCTTGAGCCCAGGAGTCTGAGGTTGCTGTGAGCGAGGCTGATGCCACGGCACTCACTCTAGCCTGGACAACAAAGTGAGACTCTGACTCAAAAAAAAAAAAAAAAAAGAACGGACCTCCCTCTTACAGGATGATCCCCCTCCAGTCTCCTAATAATAGACCCACTGCCCTACAGTTGCCTGTACCACACCCATTTACCCGGCACCAGACACAGCGCTAGGGTGATGGTAGGGAGTGAGGTCCACACGTCCCCATTTCACAGATGAGGAAACTGATAAGAGTGGCCACAAAGGGCTAGGAGGCTTCCTGGAGGAGTTGACATGGAAGCCAGGATGTGAAGCACCGATAACAGGCTCACTGGGACTCGAATTCTGATTTAGGAATGAAAGACATGGCGAAGCAAGATAAAAGAATTAAACATTTTGCTCCATCTAATCAGGACCGAGAAGGCTGGGCACAGTGGCTCATGCCTGTAATCCCAGAGCTTTGGGAGGCCAAGGTGAAAGGTTTGCTTGAGGCCAGGAGTTCGAGACCAGCCTGGGCAACATAGCAAGACCCCGTCACTACCACTTGCGGTAGGTGTTCAGTATGTGTTTGGCTTAATGAAGGAAATCGAACAAATCTAGAGGTGGAATTCACTTCTTTCACCACTAATCAGGTTTTGTTGAGTTTTATCAGTTTCGGGAAATAAGGCCTTTGAACGGGGATGATTGGTGGGCCCCATAAAATATGGGATGCAACACCATTTGTGTCCCCAGTTCACAGTTTGGGGGGAGTGGATTAAGGCCCAGGACAGGGAGTGCAGGGACTTGCCCAAGGTCAACATACATTCTGGGAATAGAGTTCCAAGTCCACGGGATGTTTTCCATACCACAATCCATTCATTGAGTCACACATTAAAACATGTATTGAACATCTCCTGTGTGCCACACCCTGTCCTAGACTGCTTTTTTTTTGAGACTCACTTTTGTCGAGTCTCACTTTTGTTGCCCGGGCTAGAGTGAGTGCCGTGGCGTCAGCCTAGCTCACAGCAACCTCAAACTCCTGGGCTCAACCAATCCTCCTGCCTCAGCCTCCCGAGTAGCTGGGACTACAGGCATGTGCCACCATGCCCGGCTAATTTATATATATATATATATATGTTTAGTTGGCCAATTAATTTCTTTCTATTTATAGTAGAGATGGGGTCACTCTTGCTCAGGCTGGTTTTGAACTCCTGACCTTGAGCAATCCACCTGCCTTGGCCTCCCAGAGTGCTAGGATTACAGGCGTGAGCCACCGTGCCCGGCCATCCTAGACTGCTTTAATCATTAATATATATATTTTTTTTTTTTACCTTGTCCACCTTGTTCAGTTGGGAAAACAGAATTTGCACTGGTTATTTCAACAGGAAGAATTTAATGAAGGAATTGGATAAAAAGGTATTGAAAACTGTGTGTGTGTGTATATATATATATAGAGAGAGAGAGAGAGAGATTGAGAGAGAGAGATTGAGAGAGAGAGAGGGAGGGAGATGGAGTCTCACTCTGTCATCTAGGCTGGAGTTCAGCAGAGCCTTGAACTCCTGGGAGCAATCCTCCCACCTCAGCCTCCTGAGTAGCTGGGACTACAGGCATGTACCACCATGCCCTGCTAATTTTTTCCCCCTGTATATTGCCCAGACTGGTCTCAAACTCTTGGCCTTATACCTCAGCCTCCCAAAGTGCTGGGATTACAGGCATGAGCCACTGCTTGTGGCCCTTAATATATATTTTCAATCCAACTGCTTTTTAAAAATTGCTCACTTATAAAAAGCTTAAATAAATGTATTTTAAATGGAAATTTGTGTGGACTTAACCAGGAATTAGGAAAAAAATAAATAAAAATGGAAAAAAAAATGTATTCCTATTTTATTATTATTTTTTTTTCTATTCCTCCCTTACCACTGGGGTATTCCTATTTTTATTTATTCGAGACAGGGTCTCACTCTGTTGCCCTGGCTAGAGTGCAGTGGCGTCATCATAGCTCACTGCAACCTCAAACTCCTGGGCTCAAGCGATCCTCCTGCCTCAGCCTCCCGAGTAGCTGGGACTACAGGCACTTGCCACCACGCCCGGCTAATTTTTCTTTCTTTCTTTTTTTTTTGGTAGAAATGGGGTGTCACTCTTGCTCAGGCTGGTCTCAAATTTCTGACCTCAAGTGATCCTCCCGCCTCAGCCTCCCAAAGTGCTAGGACTTCAGGCGTGAGCCACCGCGCCCGGCTGAGTATTCCTGTTTTAAATAGAAAGCCAATATCGGTTGTGTTGTGTAAAATTAGGTAACTGTAAAAATTGACTTTTTTTTTTTTTTTTTTTTTGAGACAGAGTCTCACTTTATTGCCCAGGCTAGAGTGAGTGCCGTGGCGTCAGCCTAGCTCACAGCAACCTCACACTCCTGGGCTCAAGCAATCCTCCTGCCTCAGCCTCCCAAGTAGCTGGGACTACAGGCATGCGCCACCATGCCTGGCTAATTTTTTCTATATATATTAGTTGGCCAATTAATTTCTTTCTATTTATAGTAGAGATGGGGTCTCGCTCTTGCTCAGGCTGGTCTCGAACTCCTGAGCTCTAAACGATCCGCCCACCTCGGCCTCCCAGAGAGCTAGGATGACAGGCGTGAGCCACCGCGCCCGGCCAAAATTGACTTTTAAAGAAGACTTACAAAAGCCTGCCTAGATAGTGTGGCCCACGGGAGACTGTGCTGGAGGTGCTCCCTCCTGGTTAAAAAAAGAGAGCCTGGGCAACAGAGTGAGACTCTGTCTCAAAAAAAAAAAAAAAAAAGGCTAGTACGGGCGAGGACCCTCTTCAGGACTTTATCAGGAGGATTGCAAAGGGCTCTGTTCAGGGAGTGGTTTCTAAGGTGACACTCTGGGTTGGCTCCAGGCTCAGCGCCTCCCCCTCCCAGCCTCGGCCCCGCCCTGGCCCCGACTGACCCGTCACCTCCAGGGGCACCAGATCCTGCTCGTCCTCGATGCCCCTCACCACCTGGCAGCGGTAGAGGCCGGAGTCGCTGGCCCGCAGCGGCCCCAGCAGCAGCGTGGCGTTGGCTCGGCGCCGGGGGTAGGCGGGCAGCGACACCCGCCCCTGCCAGCCCTTGGCCACCCGCACCACGTTGTCCTTGGCCACCAGGATGGGCAGGTCCTGCCGCTGGCCCGACGCGGCCCGCACCTTGGTCCACTTGATCCGGGGGCCGTCCCGGGCCGCGCCTGGCCGGGGCTGCAGGGCGAAGAGGCAGGGCAGGGCCACCAGCTCTGCCAGCGCGGCCCGCACCGGCCCAGACCCCACCTTCTCCATGCGGAGCCCCTTCTCGGCGGCCTCGGGGGCGTCCCGGGTGCCTGGGATGGAGAAGGCAGAGAGAGGCGGACTCAGAGGCGAGGCCGGCCAGCCGTTTCCCTCGCTGTGCAGCCACGGGAAAGTCGCTTTCCTTCTCTGAGCCTGTTTCTCCAAAGGTCAAGCAAGAGGCGTCCCATGGAAGGGAAATGGTGTGTCCAGAGTACCTTCTTTATATCAATAACAGGCATTTTACAGCCTGTAAATCAGCCCATTTGATTTGTTCTTTTCTTTCTCTCTCTCTCTTTTTTTTTTTTAATTTATTTTTTAACAATGTGATTAGCCTTGCTAACGCAAGGCCTCGAAAAATTGATCAGAACTCAGAGTTGTTCCTCTCCATGGAAATCTTTAGTAAAAGGCTAAAGATTTATACGATCTGAAGAGAAACCAGAGTATATCTTTTTTTTTTTTTTTTTTGAGAAAAAGAGAGAGACAGGGTCTTGCTCTGTTGCCCAGGCTGGAGTGCCGTGGCACGACCATAGCTCACTGCAGCCTCAAACTCCTGGGCTCAGGCAATCCTCCTGCCTCAGCCTCCCAACTAGCTGGGTCTACAGGCGTGTGCGATTACGCCTGGCTATTTTTGTAAATATTTTGTTGGGGAGATGGGGGTCTCTGCTATGTCGCCCGGCCGGGCTGGAACTCCTGGTGTCCAGTGATCCTCCCACCTCGGGCTCCCGGAATGCTAGGATTACAGGTATGAGCCACCACACCTGACCTTGATTAGTTTTCGTAACCATCTGCACAGTAGCAATGTCTCATTCTCTTTTGTGGGGAGTTGAGGGAACAGAGGCTCAGAGAGAGAATTGTATTTGCCTAAGGCCACTGAGCAAATCAGTGAGGGATTTCTAAAGCCTGGGCTCTTGACGCTATTGGAGAGATGCCAGGGGAGACACATATACCTTTATTCCCATTGCCCCTTCCTTGGCAGACATCATTAATCAATCTTCACACTCTTCTCATTTCTCTCTCTCTTATCTTTTTCTTTGTTTCTTTTTCTCTTTTCTTTTTTAGACTAAGCCTGTTGCTGCATCACTTCTCTCTCTCTCCTTCTCCCCCACCCCCCACTTTTCTCTCTCTCTCTCTCCCTCTCTCTCTTTCTCTCTCTTCAGCTCATCTCAGCAAAGGGTGAGAGGCGGGAACCTCCAGCTTCTGCCGACAGTGACTAAAAATAACCGCTCAGGTATCTCGTTCTCCTCTGACTGTTCAAAGACCTTTTTCATCTGTTCTCATTTTGCTCTCTAAGCCAAGCCGGGGGACCAGCAGGAGAAGCCTCTGGAATTAAAAGGCTGCCCCACCTCGTGGCCGCCTCCCAGAGCCCAGTCCGTCCCCTCCCCGCAAGCTAACTCACCCGGTTCCCCGGCCACAAAGAACAGTCTCTGAAGCATCAAAAGGCCCAAGGCCCAGACAAACAGGGTCCCCATCCTGGACCTGGAACAAAATGGACAGGGAGGGAGGGAGGGGTGAGCTGAGGCATAGACCTCTTGGATAGCTGACCCCTCCCCCCACTCTACAGATCAGGAAACCAGGGCTCAGAGAGGCTAGTGTATCATTCAAGGTCACAGAGCAAGTGCGAAAGGATTTGAGTCCAGGGACTCCGGACTTCGGGATCTAAGCAGCAAAGCCTGCGTGCTGGAGTGAATCAGAGCCGGGTCGGCTGGCCACCTGTTCCTTGCTGTGTGACCCTGGGCAAGCAGCTCAACTTCTCTGTGCCCCACTTTCTTCCTGGGTCGCACGGGGATAACATCAGGTAGCCGGGCAGGAATGGATGAGTCAATACGTATAAAATGCTTAGAACTAACTGCCTGGCATGAAGGAGCACATTTTAGCGGTTGCTATTATTACTGTTGACCTTGACACAGCCAAGACTGAGATCCCATTTTTTTTTTCTGAGTCGGCCTCCCCCCATCAGACCGGGGCCTCCTGCAGGGCAGCGGCTGGTGGTCGTCGTCCCAGGGTCCCCCGTCCAGGCAGCAGGCTGGGTTTGCTGACTGACACGATTCTCAGCTTCAATTCCAGGATTTGGTTGTCACCAAGATTCTATTCTTGGTTTCTGGGATTTTTGAGGAGCTGCCAACTCCCAGCTGGAGGAAGGGGCCTCGCCCTGCCCCCCCAACCTTCCCTTCTGACTTCACACGGCCCGACGAAGATTTTTCCTAGGCCCCCCGGAGAAATTTCAACTGCGGGTCCAGTTCTCCATCGGGGCCGTGACCCCTGGGCATAGAGTGGGCAGTTACGGAGAGCTTCCCGTGAGCAAAGCCCGTTTTCCAGCATTGCCTTTCCGGACTTCACGTTCTTCCAGACACCAGAAATCCTGGGGAGGGGGCCCCTCCCCAAAGCCTCCCACCCTTCTGGCTGGTTCTTCTTACCGGAGGTCAGGCGGTGGGCACAGATGGGAAATGAGAACATCATCTGCAAATCCCGCCCTTGCACCCTGCTCCCGTAAGGAAACAGCCCGGAGGAGCGGGGTTTGGAGAGTGTCTGGAATGGGAAGCTGTGGGGGACAGCTGTCCTTCCCAGCTCTCTGAGTCCCCAGCTGGGAGGCCGGCCAGAGACCTGTCCGTGGTGCTGAACTGTGAGGTTTCAACGCCGGCCGTAGCACTGCCCACTAGGTCTGTCCCTGCCTCCTGCCTGCTGACACAGTGCCTCGGGGCCCAGAGAGGGCTAGTGGTTTGCCTTAGGCTGCACAGCAGGGCTGAGGTCCAGGCCAGGCCTTGGGCTGGTGTCCCCAACCTACCAACCTGTAAACCTCGGCAGCCTCTGCCTATATCCCAGGCTGTCCTCAATTCTTCCCCTGGGAACCCCGCACTAGTGTGGGGCCTCCTGATGGCTGCTCCAGGCCGGCACAGGACTCTGGGTTGCACCTGCTCACGGCAGGGGCTTAGGATGGGACGAGGCCAGAGAATTCTTACACACACACACACACACACACACACACACACATCCCATATGGTTAAGAGCTCAGACTACATCCAGACAGGCCTGCCTCTACTCCTGGATGAGCTGCTTTAATAGGCCCGTGCCTCAGTTTCCCCACCTGTAAAATGGGGGTGATCCTGCATGTCCCTCATAGGGCTGCTGTGAGAACGAAATGACCCAAGACTTGTAAAGTCCTAGAAATGTTAAATTTAAAAACAGCTCTTTATGCACAAAGCCTCGCGTACACAACTAAAAATATACTGGCAGAGTGAGGTGGTCCAACTTGGCGACAGACACAGTTTCAGGTGCAACCCCTCCCCTCCCCGCCCCGCACACACCCTCCCACGGCCTTCCACTTGCACCCTCGCACACCCACACCCTTCTCTTAAAATACCTCCTCCCCAGGGCTGCCAGAGGTGAGCATTTACACAGCTGTCTAGGGCCCGTCCCCTCATGAATAATGCAGGAGCCTCATGCATATGCAAACAGGGGCCTTTTGGGTTGCTGGGGGAGGGGCGGCCCAGATTGATGTGAGAGAGAGAGTGTATGTGTGTGTGTGTGTGTGTGTGTGTGTGTGTGTCTCTCTCTCTCTGTCTCCTCCTTCACTCCCACCTCTTGTCTGGGTGGGCGCTGAGTGCGGGTGAGTTAGCCAGCAGACGGTTTGTGTGTGTTTGTGACCGGGTGCGTGTGTCCCCGGTGCCGTGTCCAGGCACGGGCATGCCTGCAGTTGTGCCTCGTGGCGTGTGTGGGCTGACAGAGCCCATGCACTGAGTGGAGTGCAGGGGGCACCCGCTGTGATTCCTGGATGTGTGGGGCTGAGTGCCCCCTCGGCAGGGGCCGTGCGCCCCACGTGCGTGTCTCTGGCCTTCGGCAGTGTGTCAGTGTGCACGGGTGTGAATGTGGAACTCCTGGGGGCAGAAAGGAAGTCATGAAATCACGGGCTCGGCAAAGCATCTCCCCAGGCTGCCCCTTGGGGGACTTCGACCCCTGCCCAACCTGTCCCCATAAAGCTCCCCGACTCTGCAGCACCCACAGACCACGTCCTACGCCCCCAAGCCCAGGGACCACACCGCCGATCAGAGGGAAAGGACCCTGGCCGCACACATGCACACACGGAGGACACACACCCCAGACACGGAGCCCGGGGGAGACTCACACTCACTCAGATCCACGGCGACATTAACAAAGGGAGTCGGTGTGAGCACTCGCCAGGCAGGCAGCGCGGCTCCCGCACAAAGACACACACCCACAGTCTCTGGGCGACCCCACGTGAAACCCCCCCCCCCCCAGGACCGATCGCCGTCAGACGCGGCTCCTCACTGGGATTCTCACTTAACGCGGCGGTGCCAGCCCCGGCACAAGCCGGGATGGACGCGTGTGGGCCCGGCGACCCACCGGCGCTCGTCGTTCTGCCACACGGCGACGTGGCCCCCAGCACAAGTTTTCTGACAAAGGCACGACCGACCGCAGTAGCATCAGACTCACGGGGGACCCCGGGCACCCCTGGGCACACTCCCCCTCCCCTGCCGGCCTGCCCGGGGCAGACACACACACACACACACACACACACACACACAAAGCCGCCTGCCTCGTTGAGGGGGGAAATTCCATTTGGGAATGTCCACAGGCCATTGAGACTGCTGGTTTCTGGGGTCCCAGGGTGCGCCCGCCCCTCCCTCCCTGCCCTCCCCACCCCAGCCCCCCGCTGGGGCCCAGCGCCAACCCTCCAACCCTCTCCTCCTCGGCGGTCCCGGCTGTTTCCCACCCAGGCTGCTGGAGAGGAACAAAGCCCTGCATGCTCCTGCCCAGGCTGGGCCTGGGGTTCCAGCCCCCTACGTCTATGTCCCCAAACCAAGCCAGGGCTTCCACATGCACCCCCCAGGGGCAGAGGGAGCTGAAGGGGGTTGGGGGGGGTCTGTGCCATGCTCTGAGGGTGTGGGCAGATGTGGAGGTGCGGGGAGGGGGCAGCCCGCCTCTCTGGGCTGGTGTCCCTCATGGGTCCTGGGATCCGTAACTGGGGTCCCAGGGGGCCCCCACCCAGTATTCACCTTGGGGCAGCCAGTGTGCTCCCCGGGAAAAGGGGCAGCACCTCAACTCCAGGTCCGAGGGAGCAGTCGGGGACCACCTTGGGATGGGGGCCCCCGGAGCCTCCTCCCCGAGTCGGGATGTGGTGACAGGACATGGCCCAAAAGGACAGGGAGACAGCAGGGCGCCGTCCCCCCCATGGCCATTCACTTTCAGCACAGACCCCCCTCCACTGGGCTCGGGCTGATCTGGGGGGCCCCCTCCCCACTGCGGTCCAGCCGGGATTCCTCCATTCACCTGCAAATTGGGAATCCCCACTTAAAATCCTGGGGTGTCTCAGCTGAGACGCGGGCGTGCGCCCTGCTCTGGAATCCCACGCCCAGCACCTGGGTGTCCTCCTCTTCTCTCCAAACTCGGGGTGCTCCTCCCCTAGCCCAGGTTCCCTTCGCCCCCTCCCCAATCCCGAGACATCAACCTCCAGTCCAGCCTCCCCCCCGCCCCCGCCCCGCTTGGGGTCGTCTCCGCATTGCTTGGACAACCTTGCCCCCCAAAAGCGTGTCCTCCTGACATCCCCAAGCCGCCTCCCACTTGGTGCCCCCTCCCCAGCCTGGGGCTCCCCTCCCCCATCAGCCCCCTCCCCTTTCTGGGGGCTTCTCCCTGATCCCAGGCCCCCGCCCCAATCCCAGGCTGTGTCCCCAATCCCGAGGTTTTCTCCCCCGACGCGGTCCCCTCCCCACGACGGACCCCCCCACCTGGCTGCTAGTTCGGACGCATCCCGGGGCGACCGCCCGGCACAAAGGACGCCCGGGCTCAGCTCGCTCCGCGCCGGGTCCGGCCCCTGCGCTCCGCTCGCGCCAGCGCCGCCTCGGCGCTTATAAAGGGGCCGCGGGGCTGCTCTGCGCATGCGCCCCCGCCAGCCAGCGGCCTCCGGCTGCGCGAGGAAGGGGCTCCCCCAGCCCAAAATCCTCCCCCGCTCTTCCGACACGCGCCCCGCCCCGGGGGAAGACCGTGGCTGACCTGCCCGCCTCCCCTCCCCCGTCTCCTCGCCCCGGGACGGCGCCAGGTGTCCCCAGCGCGCCGCAAGGTGAGGGCTGCCCCATTTCACAGGCGGGGAAACTGAGCCCCAAGGAGGTAAAGTCGCTTCCCAAGGCCACGCAGGAGGGAAGGGCGGAGCTGGGACTCTAACCCCGGCCTGCCTGGTCTCCAGGGCTCACCTTCGAGCTGTTGGTTTTTTTTCTTTATCTTTTTTTTTTTAATTTATAAAAATAATTTTATATTTTCTTGTTAATTTTAATTTATTTTTCCAATGACCTCTTCCATCACATCTTTTTTTCTTTTTTTTTGAGGCAGAGTATAAGCTTTTTTTTTTTTTTTTGAGACAGACTCTCACTCTGTTGCAGGGGCTAGGGTGCCGTGGCGTCAGCCTCACTCACAGCAACCTCAAACTCCTGGCCTCCAGCGATCCTCCTGCCTCAGCCTCCTGAGTGGCTGGGACTACAGGCACGTGCCACCATGCCCCGCTAATTTTTTCTATATATATTTTTAGTTGGCCAGTTAATTTCCTTCTATTTTTTAGTAGAGACGGGGGTCTCCCTCTTGCTCAGGCTGGTTTCAAACTCCTGACCTCGAGCGATCCTCCCGCTTTGGCCTCCCAGAGTGCTGGGATGACAGGCGTGAGCCACCGTGCCCGGCCTGCCATGACTGTTTATAGGAAACAGGCTCAGAGAAGATAGATGGCAAGATTGCCTGGCCACACGGCTGGTGAGAGGCAGTAGGGTGGGAAGCAGGTGTGTCACACTCTGGAAGACGTGTCCAGCAGCTCCAGCCAGATGACATCATTTATTCACTCACCTTTGTCCAATGAGCATGGACGGAGCACAGCCTAAAGACCTGAGGCTGTTGTTGGCACAGGAACATTTTTGCTTGTCCACCCCTGAGACACACCTCTCCTGGAAGGCCCAGCCTCCCTGCCCCAGCTCTGGCCCACCGGCCCCTCCCCCACTGGCATTGGCCCCTGGCCCGGGGCCCCAGTGTCAGGGGGCGGGGTGGGGACAGAGAAGGCACTCAGGGTTGGGGTGTGGGGGGTGCCCAATCCCAGCTCAGGCCTATAAATAGCTCTTTGAGCCCCGCAGATTCCCAGGCAAGGGTGCCTCATTCAGTCCCCCGGCAACAGCCCGCCCCCGGGCCCGGGGCCAGCCCCTCTAAGCTGAGCCCTGGCACCAGCTAGGGGAGGGGGGGGGGGGGGGGGGGGGGGGGGGGGGGTGGGGTGTTTGGAGGGGTAGGGGTAATCGGGGGTGGGGGCCAGCTCTGTGACCACAAACCGGCACTCCCACCAGGTCCCTACACATGCTGCGCAACCTCGGGCTGGCGGTCCCATCGCCACGAGCCTCAGTTTTCCCAGAAAACTGTAAAATGAGCAGCAGCCCCTGCCTATGTGTTAAGTTCCCATTTCATTCTCCCAGCCACCTGTAAGATGGGGACGGTTAATTATCCCCATTTCAGATGGGGAAACCAAGGCACAGAAAGACCAGATGGCTCAGCCAGGGCCACACCGTTAGGAGCGACCGGGAGGGGATGCGAACTGGATTTGTGGGGGCCCGAACCGCCCCGTTCCCACCCCCATAAGCCACACGGCCACGGCCACCACCCTCGTGCCAGCCTTGATGGCCAGCCGTCAGTCACACCCTCTCTGGGTGCTGGTGACACAGCTGTCACCGCAGTCACTCACATCGGCCTCAAACACACACACGCAGACGCAAGCGTCCTGGCGGGGCGGCAGGGAGCCCCCAGCCGGCCTCAGCCAGGACTACAGGAGGGAAAACAGGGGAAGGGGCCAACTTCTCCAGGCTTTTTTCCTCTCCTCATTTACATTTTTTTATTGTGATAAAACATACATAAGCTTTTTTTTTTTTTTGAGACAGAGTCTGACTCTGTTGCCCAGGCTAGAGTGCCGTGGCGTCAGCCTCGCTCACAGCAACCTCAGACTCCTGCGCTCAAGAGATCCTCCTGCCTCAGCCCCCCGAGTAGCTGGGACTACAGGCATGCGCCACCATGCCCGGGTGATTTTTTTCTATATATTTTTAGTTGGCCAATTAATTTCTACTTTTAGTAGAGACAGGGTCTCGCTCTTGCTCAGCCTCGTCTCGAACTCCTGAGCTCAAACGATCCTCCCGGCTCAGCCTCCCACAGTGCTAGGATGACAGGCATGAGCCACCGTGCCCGGCCCACACATGAGCTAAAAAGACTGGGGTCTCCCTGGAAGACACACCTATCCTCCTGCCTCAGTTTCCCCCAGCACACCAGAGGAGCTGCTTTCCAGACCTTCTAGAGCTCTCCCTGCCCCATCCCCTGGGGTGGGGTTGGGAGTTCTCAGTCTCTGCTCACACGGGAGAATGAATGGACCACTTCTGGCCGCCCCGCTGGGAGCCCGGAGCCGCTAATTCCCCGGAGAAACAGGAGGCCTTTCATGCCCGGGCGCCAGTGGGGTGAGGAGGCGGGAAGACAGTATGGAGCTGGCCGTGTCCCAGTGGGCAAGGTGGCCCCATGCCAAGGCCAGGAGTGGTGTGGCGAGCCCTGGGACCATGCACATCCTCACTGGGGGACCTATGCCAAGCCGCTGGGTCCTTAGCTACAAAGTAGGGGTGACAGGGACCAGCCAGGGCAGGTTTAAGGAGCCGATGGGTGGAGAAGAAAATGTGGCTTCAAGTCAGACACACGGTGGGCTCTCGACAAACGCCGGCCACTGTTGCTATGTGTCAGCCCAAAGAGCCCACTGAATCCTCCTGTAAATAGAATTCCCCCCACCTCGCAGAAGAGGAAAGCGAGGCTCAGAGAGAGGTCAAGATGTTTGTCTAAGTCCACACAGCCAGTGAGCGGTCCAGCCCGGATTCGGACCAGATCTGGGCTCCCCAGGGTCCATGCTCTTCCTAACTTTCTCTCGGGGTGAGGGTGAGGGTGGGGTGTCTCCTGTCACCTCCAGTCCCATCCCTGAGACCAGCACAGAGCCGGATGGCACCAGGACCGTGTCTGAATGCACAAAGTCCTGGCAGGCAGGAGCTCATGAGGCAGCCTTTCTGTGGGTGACCCAGTTTCCCCGCCAGGCCCCCTCCCGGAGTGGGTTCGGGCAGACGCTAGTAGGGTGCCAGGAGGACCGTTCCCCCAGCCCTTGAAGGAAGGGGCTCGATGCCAGATCATTCAGCCGAAGCCAGGAACGGCAGCCTCCTGCCAGTGGCTGCTCCGCCCGGAGCCATCCATTCATGCCGATCAGAGGGTGTCCCGCCCTTCGTCAAACACCTTCCCCCTCCGCCGCCGTGCCCAAGCAGGATGTGGCTCCACATATTTTATTCGAATTCATGGTCTTTCACCCAACTAGACCTCTGCTTTTGCTGTTCTCCCTGCCTGCAGATCTTCTTGCCCTGGTGAATTTCTGCCAACGCGATAAGGTGCAGGTCTAAAATCTCCTGTCCCAGGACAAACTTGTCCAGGTAGAACGCCTGCTCCTCCAGCCGTGTCTCGTCTGCGGTTCAGCCCTCACCCCGTGGGGTGTGGAATGTGTGTCTGTCTCTGTCTTGCCCAGACTGGGGGCTCCTCACTCAGGGACGGGGCCGGAGCTGAGGTCTCTCGCCATCTTCAGCATCGCCCAGCAGCAGGCCAAGCACAAGGGTGTGACACTAGAGCGCGGCAGGAGCTGTCTGTCTAGCGGGATCACTGAACCAAGTTTTTAGCCTGGTATCTGAGGTTTTGTGCGATCTGGCTTGCCAAACTCCTGTTCATGCTTCAAAACCCACCTGCATGCCCCTTCCTCCGAGAAGCCTTCCTTGAGGCCCTAGGCAGCATTTTCTGGGAGAGACGGATTTGGAGCATGGGCCTTCTGCGCCCCAGCAAATTACAAAGGAGATTGATATTCCCGACATCGAGGCCTTTTTCCACGTCTGTCTTTTGCTTTGGCCTCTGGGAGGCAAGGAGGCTCAAGGGTTCCTAGGTTGCATTAGCAGTTAGGAAATGGATTCCGGGCTGGGCATGGTGGCTCACGCCTGTCATCCTAGCACTCTGGGAGGCCGAGGCGGGCGGATCGCTTGAGCTCAGGAGTTCGAGACCAGCCTGAGCAAGAGCGAGACCCCATCTCTACTATAAATAGAAAGAAATTAATTAGCCAACTAAACATATATATCCAAAAAATTAGCCAGGCATGGTGGTGCATGCCTGTAGTCCCAGCTACTCGGGAGGCTGAGGCAGGAGGATCACCTGAGCCCAGGAGTCTGAGGTTGCTGTGAGCGAGGCTGACGCCATGGCACTCACTCTAGCCTGGGCAACAAAGCGAGACTCTGTCTCAAAAAAAAAAAAAAAAAAAAAGGAAATGGATTCGGCAGACTTCCCCGAGTAGGAAGCCATCGCTATAGGACGTCTCTCGATTCCCAAACCAGTGCTCTACATCCCAGCACCGGGGGACCGCGCTCCCCACGCAGCGTAATCACTGAACCCGGGCCCTTTAAGAAGCGGGCGCGAAGGGGCGGGGGAAAAAGAGCCAAGCCCCGCCCCGGGAGCAGGCTGCGGGGCGGGGCCTGAGTGCGGGGCGGGGCCTGAGTGCGGGGCGGGGCCTGCGTGCGTTGCGCATGCGCCGCGCCCACGCGGTTCCGGGTTCCGGTTCCCAGAGCCGCGTGTCGTCGGCTGAGGAGCTGAGGCTCGGACGGGGAGCCGCCGCCCCCAGACCGGCGGGGGACGTGCGTCCCGGGCGCCGAGGCGGCTCGTGCGAGCCCAGAGTGCGCCGGTGAGGACGTGCAGGCCAGGCACGGGCAGGCCGGGTGGCGTCGGGATTCGAACCCGGGCCGAGCCCAGCGCCCGAGAGCTCCGTGCGTCCGCGATGACCCACTCTCTGGTGTGCCCGGGCACCGTGAGCAGGTAAGAAGTCCGCCCGGGGTCCGTCGGCCCGACGCGGGCAGGGCCCTAGTAAGGCCGGGCTCAGCCCCGCTCTTCCCGCCGGGACCCCGGTGCCCCCTAGGGTGAGCTCGGTGCTGAACCGCGACACCCGGCAGTTTGGGAAGAAGCACCTGTTCGATCAGGACGAGGAGACGTGCTGGAACTCGGATCAGGTAAGGGGCCTCCCCGGGCCCCCACATCCGTGGTGTGAATCAGATTCAGGAGGCCAGGGCGCCTCGAGGACTTCGGAGGGTGGGGGGGCCAGGAGAGGAACGTGTGCCGAATGCCCCCCCTTGCCCCTCATCCGCTGAGTGAATGAGAGAGAGATGTAGCAGGCGCTCTGAGCCTGGACTGTGGGCCTCAGTTTCCCTGTCTGCTTCCAGGGCCCCTCTCAGTGGGTGATACTGGAGTTCCCCCAGCGCATCCGCGTCTCCCAGCTTCAAATCCAGTTCCAGGGGGGCTTCTCCAGCCGCCGGGGCTGCCTAGAAGGTACCGGCAGGCCCTGGGAGGAGGTGGGGGTTCCGGGGGGACACCCTGCACACTCGCTCACTGTCCGCCTCTTTCTCTGCTGCAGGCTCACAGGGGAGCGGAGCTCTGAGCAAGATTGTGGATTTCTACCCCGAGGACAACAACTCGCTTCAGATATCCTGCCCTGGCCTTCTCGGGTAGGGTAGCCCGGGCTCGCCCAGACCTGAGTGGGAGCTCTGGTGTGTGTGACCTTTAACGAGTGATCTCTAGGCCTCCATCTGTAAAAAAAAAAAACGAGGCCGGCAACCGCCTGTTTTGTGTGAGAGGCTCAGAGGGGCCCACAGCTTGCACAAGTCACCCGGCACATTGGCGGCATCTTGCCTGGTCTGGGTCTGGGAAGGGTGGGGGGTTAGCAGGTGAGAAACAAAAAAGCCCCCCCGTTTTCCCTTGACTGTCCGTGCTCACACCTTCCCCGTGCCGGCTGCTGAGGCGGACCGGCTGAAAGTGACGTTTGAGGACGCTACTGACTTTTTTGGCCGCCTGGTCATCTACCACCTGCGGGTGCTCGGGGAGAAGGAGGTGTGAGATCTCCTCCGGGAAGCCCTCGGGGAGACACAGCAAAGTCCTCGGAGTTCCGTTGCACAGAAGGTTTATTGGTTCCTGTCGGGAAGGGTCCCCTCCCACCGCCTGTCCGAGAGCTGCCTCTGAAGCCGGTTCTGGGTGCCCCCAGCTCTGAGTCCACGGTTTTGTTCCCTGAGTGTCTGAGTTCCCAGCAGGTGGCCTTCACTCGGGGTCGGCGGGCACCAGGTTGCTCTGGAAGAGTTTGAGGATGTGGTTCTCGATCACCTGTTGCACTAGGGGTGGGGCAAGGGAAAAGGGTGGCCGTGAGCTTGAACTTGCGTTCTGCAGAGGCACGGGCCAGCCCGCACTCTCTCCCCTTGGGGGACAAACAGGGGCCTCCCAGCCCTGGCACCTGGATGGAGGACCCACTTCATAGACCAGGGGATCCATGCCCCTCCCAAGCAAAGCTGGGAGGACCGAGGTCCCATCCCAGGAAGCTCAACTTCCCATGAGTTGTTTTTTTTTTTTTTTTTTTTTTGAGACAGAACTCACTCTGTTGCCCGGGCTAGAGTGCTGTGGTGTCAGCCTCGCTCACAGCAACCTCAGATTCCTGGGCTCGAGCGATCCTCCTGCCTCAGCCTCCCGAGTAGCTGGGACTACAGGCATGCGCCACCACGCCCGGCTCATTTTTTCTATATATATTAGTTGGCCAATTACTTTCTTTCTATTTTTAGTAGAGACGGGGTCTCGCTCTTGCTCAGGGTGGTCTTGAACCCCTCTCCTTGAGAGCAATCCTTCCACCTTGGCCTCCCAGAGTGCTAGGATTACAAGTGTGAGCCACCGCGCCCGGCCATTCCCATGAGTTTTTTTTTTTTTTTTTTTTTTTTTTGAGACAGAGTCTCACTTTATTGCCCAGGCTAGAGTGAGTGCCGTGGCGTCAGCCTAGCTCACAGCAACCTCAAACTCCTGGGCTCAAGCGATCCTGCTGCCTCAGCCTCCCAAGTAGCTGGGACTACAGGCATGTGCCACCATGCCCGGCTAATTTTTTCTATATATATTAGTTGGCCAATTAATTTCTTTCTATTTTTATAGTAGAGATGGGGTCTCGCTCTTGCTCAGGCTGGCCCATGAGTTTTTAAAAATGCATTTTTGTGAGGCTTTTCAGGGTTATAAAAATATTCCCTACCGAACAATGTTGGTGAACTGTGACTTTTATGAAAAGATGAGAGAGGGGTGGCAAGGAATGATTTCTGTCCCAAGTTGAATAAAACTCCAAAGAAAGGAGGGGGATATTTCCTGAGCCCTTAATCCCTCCATGACCCCAGGGAATCAGTTCTGTTAGGATCTCCCCATTTTATAGATGGGAAAACTGAGGTCCCACTCTGAGGGAAGAAGCAGGGGGTCAAAGCCACCTCCCGCCATGGAGAGGGTTGGCCTGTGTGGCCCAGTTGCCTCCTTGGGGTCCTCACCCTGCGAGGCCTCTGCAGGTGCTGTTCCTCCCACCTGGACCCGCCTCCAACATCCTGAGGCTGGGCTGGGGCCTCCTTTGGGCCTCTCACTGCCCTAGTCACCGACACACACTGGCCTCCCTACCCCAGCCCATGGGGAGCCCCGAAAGCCAGGAGTGGGACATGCCCAGGCAAGGTATACGGTGGCGCTTAACGCCGGCTAACACGAACACTCTTGCTGCCAGCGTCTGCCCACTGAGGGGCATGTCCCGTCTACCCCCTGGTGGTCCCCTGCTTGTGGCACCCCACTGCTGCTCCGTGGGGCTCAGGCCAACCTTTCCGGTATCCCAAGGCCACGGCGAGGTCCATCGGGGTGTAGCCTGAGTCAGCCTCGGTGGTGAGGTCGGCGCCTCGGGCTGCAAAGCAGATGGGGAGGGGGACGAGGGAGCCCAGAATGGGACCTGGGGACTTGGGAGACCCCGTGACCTCACCCCTCACAATGCAGCCGTGCACCAGCCCTTTGCCCGTGTGGCCTTGGACAAGAGCCCAGCCCCTCCAAGGCTCAGTCTCCTCTGCAGACTGTGGGTCCAGGGTCCCCAAGGCATGGAGGGTGGAGGTGTTTGACCCCTTGGCCAGACCCCTGTGCTGTCCTGCCATTTCCTATCCCCACATTCCCGCTCTGAGAGTAGCAGGTAGTTACCACCCAGCTCAGGAACAGCACAAGCAGAGCTCGGCCCCCTCCCTGCCCTCGGGACTCCCGCAGGCCCAGCTGGGGGTCTGGGGGGCCCCCCGGGGTTAGTCTCTACCCCCACTCACCCAGCAAGGCCTCAACGCACTTCACGTGGTTCCCACGCACAGCGTACAGCAGGGGCGTCCCTCCGTTCTGTCGGGGGTGGGGGCAAGGGAAACTCAGCGGCTCATCTTTCCCCGGTTCTCACAATGCACCCCACTCTCTGGCCTCCAATTTAATGTGGTGCCTTCTCCTGCTCATCACCTGGCTGGTCTGTCTTGCACTTGAGTATGAGCTTAGACACCCCTTCATCCAGGAAGCCCTTCCCGACCTTCCCTGGTCAGGAAGTTTTGCGTGTCAGAAGCAGCTGCCTGTGCGCCTGCCATCACAGCACTGCCATTCACTGCATCTCAACTGCCTGTTTCCATGTCTGCCTCCCCCAAACTGGGAGCTTTGTGAGGCTTTGGGAACGGGTCTGACTTGAGTCCCCAGCACCCAGGGCAGACCTGGTGCCCTGCCGGCATTTGATAAAAATGTTTTGGGTTTGTTTAAGTTTTAATTTTTTCTTTAGAGGTAGGGTCTCACTGTGTTGCCCAGGCTAGAGTGCAGTGGCATGACCGTAGCTCACTGCGGCCTTGAACTCCGGCTCAAATGATCCTCCTGCCTCAGCCTCCTGAGTAGCTGGGACTACAGGCACGCCCCACCACGCCCAGCTACATTTTTAAATTTTAATGTAGAGATGGGGGTCTCCCTATATTGCCCAAGCTGGCCTTGAGATCCTCCCACCTCAGCCTCCCAAAGTGTTGGGATTACAGGTACGAGGCACCACGCCCACCTAGACGTATGTTTGCGGGCAGGAACGGAGGTGCCTGGGGCGGGAGGTGCCTCACCCAGTCGTAGATGTTGATGTCCACGTCCCGCTCAAGCAGCAGCCCGACGATGTCCGTGTAGCCGCCCGTGCTGGCCAGTGACAGGGCGCTCTCTCGCTCCTTGGCCAGGATGTGGGGGTCGGCACCCTGGAGGGGAGACGGGGACAGCGACAGGAGGGGTAGGGGCATCCCTGGGGATTCTGGGGTCCCCACAGCAGGCAAGTAACCAGCAGCCACAGCTGAGACCCCAGCCCGCCCTTGAGCCCCACTGGAAGCCCCCGGCCAGGCCGGGACGCACCCACTCTAGCAGGAAGCGGACGGTCTCGATCTCTCCAAAGGCAGAGGCCCAGATGAGTGGGGTGAAGCCGCGCTCGTCCGGCTTGTTGATGAGGTTGTCTCCTGGCAGGGGGGAGGTGGTACCACCAGGATGCACCCTGCCCTCTCTCCCCAGCTCCACCGGAGCAGGGGTGGGGTGAGGTGGGAGCCCGGGGTCAGACATGCAGGGAAGCACACGTGGACATGCTCACACTGTGAGCGGGCACAGGGCGCCCACACACACAGCCCGGGCAGGCACAGGCACGCCAGCACACGCGTGAGGACACGCACCTTTCCTCAGATGCTCTTTCAGCTGGCTCAGCTCCCCCTGGGCCGCGAGCTGGTGGATGGACAGGGCTGCAGGCCGGAGAGAAGCAGAGTCCTCACCCGCCCCGTCGCCCCTCTGTGCCTCAGTTTACCCTCTACCTAGAATGGTTCCTCTCGGCCCGTCCCATCCTGCTACCCCTCTCGCCACGGGGGCCCCACTCACAGTCCAGGGTAGCCGGCAGGGCCGACACCTCATTCCCCCGCTGCCGGTTGGTGAGGGTTGTAGAGTGCTTCAGGGAGCTGCCTGCTGGGAGAGAGAGGAAAGGCCTCAGTTTCCCCAGTACATGTCTCTGGGGCTTTGACCCCTGGGGCTCGGAGCTACCGCAGACAGTGCCTGAGACCCCGCCATTCCTCACTGTTCCCTCTCGGATGCCCAGGGTGCATCTTTCCCTCCACGCCTGGCAGCTGGCAAACGAGACGGAGGCTTTGCCCTCAAGGGAGGCCACGGGCAAGCGGCTGCTTCAGACACGGAGATGGAATAAAAAACCTCAAGCTGAAACACCGGCTCCAAAGCATTAAAAATTCAGGCAGAAGACGGTAAAAAGAGGGTGAGTCCGTTTTAGGCAAGCTGGTCGGGAAGGGGCCTCCTGGAGGGGACGCTTTGAGATCTCGGCAAGTCAAAGAAATCAGCCGTAGGAAGAGGTATGGAAGGAACAGTCTAGACAGAGGAATGGCAGGAACAAAGACCCTGGGATAGGACTGAATTAGACATGTTCTAAGACTCCAGTCAAAAATAAGTCCTCGGCTGGGCGCAGTGGCTGATGCCTGTAATCCTAGCACTCTGGGAGGCCGAGGCGGGGAGATCACTCGAGGTCAGGAGTTCGAGACCAGCCTGAGCAAGAGCGAGACACCATCTCTACTAAAAATAGGAATGAATTGGCCAACTAAAAATATATAGAAAAAATTAGCCGGGCATGGTGGTGCATGCCTGTAGCCCCAGCTACTTGGGAGGCTGAGGCAGGAGGATCGCTTGAGACCAGGAGTTTGAGGTTGCTGTGAGCAAGGGTGACGCCACGGCACTTTAGCCTAGGCAACACAGTGAGACTGTCTCAAAAAAACAAAACAAAACAAAAATAAATCCTCACTTCCTCAATAACTCAAATATAGGATTGCCATGTGACCCAGCAATTTCCCTCCTAGGTATAAAATCTGTCCCCGAAGAATTGAAAACAGGTGTGCAGTCAAAAACTTGTACAGAAATGTTCACAAAAGTATCACCCACGATAGCCAAAAAGGCAAGGGTCTAGCAAAGGATGAATGGATAAACAAAACACAGTCCAGCCATACTGCAGAATATTATGCAGCCTTGAAGAGGCACGGAGCACCCCGCCACCTGCTACCACATGGATGAGCCTTGAAAACATCACGCTAAGAAGCCAGTCACAAAGGGCCACATAGTGTATGACTCCAGAAATGTCCAGCATAGATAAATCCATAGAGACAGAAAGCAGATTAGTTGCTAGGGACTGGAGGGAGAGGGGGATGGGTGTGGAGTTTCCTTTTGGGGTGGAGAAAATATTCTAGATAGAGGTGGTTATGCAACACTGTGGATGTACTTACTGACACTGAATTGTACTGCAGTTCTGGTTTAAACGGTGAATGTTAGGTTACGCGTCCCCTACCACAACATAAAAACGTACAAAGTGGTGAAAAACAACCCCTTTTTGGGCAGAGAGGGAAGACATAGGTAGAGGATCACAAAGACAGAGGTGTCCTCTGTCATTCCACCAGCATCCGGTCCCAGAGGGCCAATCCCAGAAGGAGGTACCCTACTCTGCAGTGAGGAGACACTGGCATCTGGTTCAGGATTCCCGGGCTCCGGGGTGCAAGGGAAGAGACTGAGGACCACAGTCTCTGAGCCGTCTGGGGCGTCATCCCCGGGGTCTTCGGGGTCCCCAAGGTCTGAGGCAGGGGCCTGCTCGGTCAGGATGAGGTCCTCTGCAGGTTGAGTGGGCTCCATGTGGGAAGCTGTTGGAAGCACCAGAAAGGAAAAAACGATGACAAGAATCGTCAGCAGCTCTTATTAAGTAGGCACTGACTGCATACCTGGCCTTGCACTGTGAGGGTGGGTAAACTGAGGCTAAGGTGAATCGCCAGAGCCAGGAAATTAAAACCGGAGTCCAACTGCTTTTTAGGCCTGTGTTTCCCCAGCACCAAGGCAAACGCAACATGCAATGCTTAAAAGCCCCGCTCTTGGGTCAGCTGTCCGGGTTCGAATACCCCCACGGGTAGGCTGTGAGAACTCAGGCGTGTGACAACCTTCTGAGCCTCAGCCTCCTCCTCACTAAAATGGGGAAATGAGGCCTAAAAGAAATCATGTCTGTCAACAGATTAGCGGGGGGCCTGGTAAGGGCAGAGCTTAATAAACAGTCGCTGTACTTATTTGGGAGGGGGAGTCCCCAAGATGAGTGAGGGCTCAACAAAGATGCGACTGGTCCCAGTCCCACCCGCGCTTCCCAAACCGATCCGGGGTCCACTCACCTCCCCAGGAGTCTCCTCCGTCCCCCCCGCGCCGCAAGCCCAGTTTCCCCAAAACTTGGGGTCCCAATTCACAAACTTTTCTCCTCCAACGGATATAGTGGGGAGCAGGCTGGAGACTGGACGCTCGGCGCCCTAGCTTCCTCTGCCGGGACAGGGAGCAACTTGATACGCGACCGCTACCCGGGACCCCAGAGCTCCCCCACTGCGCCTGCGCACCCCCGCCCCCCCAAAAGTGCGGAAGGGCCCGAGCAGCAAAAGCTGCTTCTGGTCCTTTAAGACTCAGGGGAGGGGCGTGGCTTCCGCTGGAGCCGTGGCGGTGCGATTGCGCCTGCGCGTTCTTTGCCCCCTCAGCTCCGGAGGGAATGGGCGGGGCCTCGAAGGGCTCTGAGATTTTTTTTTTCCCTGCTCTTGTGTCCCTTCACCCCTCCCCCGGCTCCGCCCATAGGTTTTTCCAGACGAAGCCAATGGGTTCCAGCCCCGGGCGGATGGGCGGGGCTTTCTAAACGTGGAGGGCGGAAGGAAGTGGGCGGGGCCTCCAAAGTTTAAAGGGGCGAAGTGCTGTCGCCACCCAGTTCCATTACAATGTCCCTTCTGTGGCCCCAGAGGTTTATAAGCGTGTGGAGGGATTTGGTGGTGGCAGGGGGCTAAAGGAGGGCGTTTATATGGCTTGAAGTGGGCAGTGTGAAGAATATTCCCCCAACTCGTCTGCCCCGGGAAAAGGGGGTTCGGGAAGCCAGGGAGTCCTCGGGTGTCCCCCCTGGAGCCTCGGGGGCCTCTCCGCCCCGTCCTCACCCGCCCCCAGGTGTGCCTCCTTCCTCTCCCTCTCCCCCTTACAGCCCCTCTCCTGTCCCGGGAGTCGGGGGAGCGGGGTGGGCAGGCCAACTGCCAGCGGAACTGGAACCGTCCGCCGTGCGGTTTCCGCACGGAAGGCTTAGGCAGCTGTCCCAGCCCCCGGACTTCCGGGTCCGGTCCTCTGGGTCGGTGGGCCGCAGTCATTATGGAGGAGCCTGAGATGCAGCTCAAGGGAAAGAAAGGTGGTTGCAGGTCCCCGGGCGTGATAGAGGGGACTGGGAACTCGCGAAGGGGCGCCTTGATAAAGGGCGGGAGTGGCAAAGGCGCGGAGGGAGCGTGTGGGGAGCAGTGATTCGTTTTGAAGCCTTTACAACGTCTCCGTGCCTGGTTTTGTCATCGGAAAAACGAGGAGTGTCATATCCCCCTGGATTGTTTTAAGAACTCAACAATCTGGCCAGGCGGGGTGGCTCACCTGTCATCCCAGCACTTTGGGAGGCTGAAAGGGGAGGATCTCTTGATCCCAGGAGTTCCAAGCTGCAGTGAGCCAGGGCGACAGAGCGAGACCCTCCCTGCCTCTTAAAAAAACAAAAACCTGATTTTTATAACACTTTGGAAGAATGGGTGGGGTGTTGTAATTGCTGTTCGTGGTGTCTCCTTATTTCTTTAGTTATTTACGCATTTGTGTGTTTACATTGACTTATCAAGTATAATAAGCCCTGCCTATCCGCGGGTTCCGCATGGGTGGATTCAACCCAGCGCGGATGGAAAAATTCAGGAAAAAAATTTCAAAAAGCAAAACTTAAATTTTCCCTCCACTGAGTAATACTTTGAATCCCGGAGAGTAAAGTGACCTGTAGGCCTTGCATTAGGTATTACAGGCATAAGTAAATCTAGAGGTGGTTTAAAGTATGCAAATGCCATGCTATTTTATTATAAGGTACTTGAGCTTCCTCGGATTTGGGTATTGTGGAGGGGGGTTGTCCCGGGGCCAATCTCTCACAGATGTTTAGGGACAATTATATTTATAAATCAAATAACTATTAATAGAAATTACTAAGTGCCACAAACTATTTTTGAATTATATATTTTTTTATGTTATTTTATTACACAAGTTACTTCTAGGTAATTATTTAGAAAGCACAAGTACAATTAATTCCTCCTCTTTCATAACCACACTGTGAGGTATAAACTGTTATATTACTATGCTCATTTTCAAAACAAGGCGGCTTCGAGAGTAAGATATCACACAGTTTTGGGGTGGCAGGCTGTGCTCTGCCCACTTAAGGCACAGTGGTGAGATGACAGCCTTTCTTGACTCTCAGACACACTGAGAAACATGTGGACTGTGTGACTGTAAGTGGCCGCTGGAGAGAACTCTGCAGTTGCTCCCGTTATGGGGACGGGGTTAGGCGACCAGAGGCTACCAGATGTTCCGTGTCTTACAATGCACGTTTTATGGCAAATGAAAATATATATAAAATCTGTAAAAAAAAAAAAAAAAAAGGCCAGGGTGACTGCTCTCTCCTCAGCAGTCACCCTGGGCCATAGCATTAGATCCATCTCTAGCAAACCCCAAGGTGGGTGCTATTACCATTCCCTTTTTTCTTTTTCTTTTTTTGCGACAAGGTCTCGCTTTGTTGCCTGGGCTACAGTGCAGCAGCCTCATCACAGCTCACTGCAGTATCGATCTTCTGGGCTCAAGTGATCCTCTTGCCTCAGCCTTCCAAGTAGCTGGGACTACAGGTGTGCACCACTATGCCCAGGTCTTTTTGTTGTTGTTGTTTAAGAGATGAGGTCTTGCTATTGTCCCAGGCTGGTTTTGAACTCCTGGCCTCAAAGGATCCTCCCACCTGAGGCTCCTAAAGTGCTACCATCACAGGCATGAGCCACTGTGCCCGGCCCTCCTTTCTTCGAATGAGGAAGCTGAAGCTCAGAATTCCCTGCCTTCATGTATCCAAGCTTTAAGATTTTTTTCTGGAAGTATGCAACCTAATAAATTATAATAGGTATCAGAGAATCGGAAACAAAAATTATGAGGTCCTGAATGAGGCAAACATCTGATTAAGCTTGGTAGTCAAGGAATGTCTTGCCCAGGAGGTGACATTTGAGCTGAGACACGAGGAGTACAGAGGAGCCTGTGGGAGAAGGATGTCTCAGGGGAAGGAACAGCAGGTGCCAAGGCCCTGAGGTGACAAAGTATTTGGAGCTGGGTATTTAAAGCGAAGTTGACTAAAATTGGGTAAAATTAAAAATTGAGTTCCCCAGTCACACTTGCCACATTTCATTCAAGTGCTTGGTAGCCATGTGGGTGCCCACGGTCCCAGCTACTTGGGAGGCTGAGGCAGGAGGATCACTTGAGCCCAGGAGTTGAGTCCAGTCTGGACAACACAGTGACGCCCCAACTCTTAAAAAAAGTTTATAGACTATTTCCATCATCTCAGAAAGTTCTTTTGGACAGTGCTGGGAGTGTCCAAGGAATAGCCAGGGGTGGAAGGCAAGGAGGGCAGGAGGTCAACAGCAGCCAGAACATGCAGGCCCCTGTCGGCCTCTGGCAGGTGAGAGGGCTTCGAGTAAGGGAGGAACATATCTGGCCTCAGCTGGGTCCCACAGGGGAGCTCACCGAGAGGAGTTACAGCTCCAGGTGGTTCCAGTGTGCAGAAAAGGGCACGGGCTTTCATGTCACTCATTGGTCATCCCATCCAGGAATGTAGACTTCCAGGCACTTTGAGGTCCTGTGGCACTCCCTGAACGGGAGACTCCGGTGCGGTCACAGGGGTGAAAGGAATGCGAGGGGGTCCGAGTGGGCAGCAGGAATGGATCTGGGAGGGCAAAGTTCAAGAATCCACTGGAAGGAGGCCGGGCGTAGTAGCTCACGCCTGTAATCCTAGCACTCTGGGAGGCCAAGGCGGGAGGATCACGCAAGGTCAGGAGTTTGAAACCAGCCTGAGCAAGAGCCAGACCCCATCTCTACTAAAAAAATAGAAGTTAATTGGCCAACTAAATATATATATATATATATATATATATATATATATATTTTTTTTTTTTTTAAAACAATTAGCCAGGCATGGTGGTGCATGCCGATAGTCCCAGCTACTTGGGAGGCTGAGGCAGCAGGATGGCTTGAGTTGGAGGTTGCTGTGAGCTAGGCTGACGCCATGGCACTGTAGCCTGGGCAACAGAGTGAGACTCTGTCTCAAAAAAAAAAAAAAAAAAGTTCACTGGAAGGGTTAATGTCCTCTGGAGTGAGGCCCTGCTGTGACCATGTCCTCTAGCCCATCACGCGCTGTGGGTGACCCAGCTGCTGGGAAGGACACCGGACACTCCCGTCTGCTCCGGCTAAACTCACAGCTGAGCAGTCAGGAGGCTGATGCTTTTGTCTCTTTGTCCCCGCAACCCTGGCCCCTGCTCTGCTGACCGTCGACCCTGGACCCAGTCACAGACAAGTTCACCGAGAGCGTCTATGTCCTGGCCAACGAGCCCTCCGTGGCCCTGTACCGGCTGCAGGAGCATGTGCGCCGCTCCCTGCCCGAGCTGGCCCAACACAAGGTGAGCTGGTGCCCGCCGTGTGGAGAGCGGGCTGCTGCCTGGCAGGAGCGAAGGCCAGGACACCAGGGAGGGGGCCGTAGCGGGCAGGTCTGGGGTGGATTTTGAAGGAGACGGTAAGATCTGCCGTAGTGACGACTTGCATGTTGGGGGCCGAGCGCGGTGGCTCACACTGGGTGTCATCCCAGCACTCTGGGAGGCCGAGGTATCATCCCAGCACTCTGGGAGGCCGAGGCGGGCGGATTGCTCGAGGTCAGGAGTTCGAGACCAGCCTGAGCAAGAGCCAGACCCTGTCTCCAAATAGAAAGAAATTAATTGGCCTACTAAAAATATACATACAAAAAAATCAGCCGGGCATGGTGGTGCACGCCTGTAGTCCCAGCTACTTGGGAGGCTGAGGCAGGAGGATCGCTTGAGCCCAGGAGTTGGAGGTTGCTGTGAGCGAGGCTGACGCCACGGCACTCACTCTAGCCTGGGCAACAAAGTGAGATTCTGTCTCTAAAAACTTTTAAAAAAATTTTAAAAACTTGCATGTTGAGGAGGTCGCCATGTGACCTTCTGAGGGAAGGGCATGCTGGGCGGAGGGAACAGCCAGTGCAAATGCCCCGGGGTATGTTGGCCAGGTGATCACAGAAAGGCCAGATCTTAGAGGGCAGGGAGTTCAGGAGGAATGGTCATGGCAGCCACCACGAGGACTCAGGAGAGCCCCACTAAGAGAGCTGGGAGGAGAGCCCTCCAGGCGGCAGCCCCTCCCCCGCTAAATGTCCCCCCAACCTCCCGCAGGCCGACATGCAGCGGTGGGAGGAACAGAGCCAGGGCGCCATCTACACTGTGGAGTACGCCTGCAGGTGAGAGCCACAGCCTCCCCGCTCCCAGGCCGCCCTACGTATCTCCGGCCTCCTAGACATTCATCCTGAACCTACCTGAGTAGAGGCGTGTGGGCCAAATCTTGACCCACCTGGCCAGTGCCTCAGGCGAGCCCCTTCCCTGGGCTGAGCCCCTCCCCGTCTGTCACAGAGGACAGTGAAAGGATTCTGGGAGGTGCCACCCAGGCAGGGAGCCAGTGCACCTGGGGCCAGCATTTCTTTGCCATAGCTGGGACCACAGATGGGCAGGTGGGGTGGGGGGCAGCTGGAAGGGAGGACCGAAGCACAAATATGGGTGTTTATTTTGTATTTTGTTTGACTTTCTCTAAACCTTCAGGTTATGAAGAGGAGATGGTTCTCTAGCTGTTTTCTTTTTTCTTTTTTTTTTTTTGAGACAGAGTCTTGCTCTGTCGCCCAAGCTAGAGTGCCATGGCGTCAGCCTCACTCTCAGCAACCTCCAACTCCTGGGCTCAAGCAATCCTCCTGCCTCAGCCTCCTGAGTAGCTGGGACTACAGGCATGCTCTTCAATGCCCGGCTAATTTTTTCTATATTTTTTTAGTTGGCCAATTAATTTCTTTCTATTTATAGTAGAGATGGGGTCTCACTCTTGCTCAGGCTGGTTTCGAACTCCTGACCTTGAGTGATCCGCCCACCTTGGCCTCCCAGAGTGCTAGGATTGCAGGCGTGAGCCACCACGCCCGGCCTTGTTTTTTTTTTTTTTTTTTTTAATTAATTTTTTTGAGACAGGGCCTCATTCTCTTGGCCAAGCTAGAGTGCAGTGGCGTCATCACAGCTCACTACAACCTCAAACTCCCGGGCTCCAGCGATGATCCTCCTGCCTCAGCTTCCCAAGTAGCTGGGGCTACAGGCACAGCTAATATTTCTGTTTATTCTGGAGACGGGGTGTCACTATGTTGCCCAGGCTGGTCTCGAACTCCTGGCCTCAAGCAATCCTCCCACCTCAGCCTGAGTAACTGAGATTATAGGCGTGTACCACCATGCCTAACCAAGATCATTTTTTTCTTTTTTTTCTTTTTTAACTCATTTCACCATCATTCCCCAAATATTTTTGAGGCCAGCTTTACGTGCTTATACCTGCTGAACTTCAGGCGTTTCAGTAGCGGTGAGGTGAAAGTTGCATCCTGCCGTCGTGTGTTCTGCTGCATGGACGTCATCTAGGCGTAGCAGGGAAATCTAAAATTTAAGCCCATGGAATCGCCAGGGTGCCCACCAAATCCTGGCGGAGGTCCCCTCTGGTGCCAGACCGTGGGGACCTGCCGCCACGGCCCGGGGAGCTGACCTGGCCCCTCCTCCCATTTCAGCGCCGTGAAGAACCTGGTGGACAGCAGCGTCTACTTCCGCAGCGTGGAGGGGCTGCTCAAGCAGGCCATCAGCATCCGGGACCACATGAATGCCACGGCGCAGGGCCACAGGTAGCTCCCGGGGCGGCGCCCCGCCCCCCCCCCTGCAGCTCCCCACCCCGACCCCCCGCTGCCAGGAACCGAGGCTTCCCGCTTGTTAGAAAACTCCGTTTCCTCGTCTCACGGCGTCTGGCGACTTCCTCTTGTCCTTTGGCGTCTGTAGTGGGCGAGTTCAGTCCAGCAGCACCCAGATCCTGAACTCTGCTGTGTGCTGGGCCCTGGGCCGGGTGCTGGGGGCGCAGTGGTGACCGAGACAGGCGGGCTCAGGGAGACTCAGCAACCAGCCAGGTGAACCAGCACCAGACCAGGGCACTGCACAGGTGCCGCAGAGGAAGCAGACGGCTGCGGGGCCTCTCTGAGGTGGGGTGGCCTGAGCGACACGCAGGCAGATCAGGGGACAGAGTCCGCGGTGGCGGAGTGGCAAGGGCAGAGGCCCCGGGCCTGGCATTGGAGGAATGCCAGTGTGGCTGCAGCGGGCACACGGCAAGCGGAAGAGCTGGGGCCGGGGAGGCGGGCAGGCGCCTCCCTCCACCCTGTCCCAGGGCCTGGAGCCTCGAGAGCAGAGCAAGGCTTGGAGCCGAGGACCGGATGACCTGGCAGTGAAAAGCACTCACGGTCCTTGCACACTGGGGAGACAGCTTTTGGAGAAGTAGCTCTTCTCCTCGTTGCTTGTTTCCATCATAACGCAATAAACACGCACACGAACGTACACGCGCGTGCCGTAAGCCGCAAGGTCACCGTGGGATGCGTCTGGCTCCCGCAAGTTGGCGTGCCTGTCCCCCGCCGGGCATTTAGAAAGAAGAAAACGAACCCGTGTTGCCGCTTCTGATAACTAAGACAGCAGAACTGTCCAAAACAAAAAGGCCTCGAGCGAGCGTAAGAATGGGCGTGTAGCAGTCTCCCCTCTAAGGGTGGCGTGACGGGTTTGTCTGGGCTCTTTTGCACCTGAGGAGGAGTGGCGGCATTTGGGTGCTCTGCCAGGGCTTAGCAGCTGGCAGTTGGGACTAAAATTCACTCAAAAGCTCCACCTCTGGGTCAGGCACGGTGGCTCACGCCTGTCATCCTAGCACTCTAGGAGGCCGAGGCGGGCGGATTGCTCGAGGTCAGGAGTTCGAAACCAGCCTGAGCAAGAGCAAGACCCCCGTCTCTACTATAAATATAAAGAAATTAATTGGCCAACTAATATATGTAGAAAAAATTAGCCAGGCATGGTGGCGCATGCCTGTAGTCCCAGCTACTCGGGAGGCTGAGGCAGGAGGATCGCTTGAGCCCAGGAGTTTGAGGTTGCTGTGAGCGAGGCTGACGCCACAGCGCTCACTCTAGCCTGGGCAACAAAGCGAGACTCTGTCTCAAAAAACAAAAACAAAAAAAAACCTTGAAAAAAAAAAGCTCCACCTCTTACTGCCAACTCCTGGTGTCCAAAATGCTTCCCAATTCCCTACTTGTGCCTGCTGTTGCGAACATGCAACTTGCTTCTGAAAGACAGTAGTAGCAGCTTGTGTGCTGCTGACGCCTCTCTCTGCAACCCCTGTGGGTTTGGGACACCCAGCCCTGTGTCCGTGAGTCCCAGCCATGGCCTCCGAAGTGGGTGGCTGGTCCCATTTTTAAAGAGGGTGCCCCCGGGCTGGGCGCGGTGGCTCACACCTGTCATCCTAGCACTCTGGGAGGCCGAGGCAGGTGGATTGTTTGAGCTCAGGAGTTCGAGACCAGCCTGAGCAAGAGTGTGATCCTGTCTCTACTAAAAGTAGAAAAAGTAGGCCAGGCGCGGTGGCTCACGCCTGTAATCCCAGCACTCTGGGAGGCTGAGGTGGGAGGATCACTCAAGGTCAGGAGTTCAAGACCAGCCTGAGCAAGAGCGAGACCCCGTCTCTACTAAAAATAGAAAAAGTAGCCGGGCATGGCAGTACATGCCTGTAGTCCCAGCTACTAGGGAGGCTGAGGCAGGAGGATTGCTTGAGCCCAGGAGTTGGAGGTTGCTGTGAGCTAGGCTGACGCCATGGCACTCACTCTAGCCTGGGCAACAAAGCAAGACTCTGTCTCAAAAAATTAAAAAATAAAATAAAAATAAAATAAATAAAATAAAGAGGGTGCCCGAAGTCTAAGGCCACAGGGGGTCCAGAGGGTGACCCAAACCTGCACTCTAGCCAGCTGAGAAGGCCACAGGGCCTCCGACCCGGGCCTCATGGAAACTGCCCGTGTTTTGTTCCAGCCCCGAGGAACCGCCCCCGCCCTCCTCAGCCTGATGGCAAAAGACACTTGGGGGCCCCTGCGCCTCCCCCAACCCAGGTCAGTGCCGAGGGTAGCCTCGAGCCTCTCTCTGCTCTGAACTAACCTGCCCACTTGGCGCAGGGACCTGCTTGTCTAACCACTCGGCCTTTCTCACTGGACCTGTAGGATGGTTTTGGGGGTGGGAGCACAGGAGGGGTGTCCGCAGGCCCAGAGTGGCCCACTCTGTGTTCTCCGCTGCTCGGGGACCTTGTCAGCCATCTCCCTCGCTCCCTCTCCACCTTCTTCCTGCCTCTTATCCAGGCCACAAGCCCTGCCCCAGTCCCAGGATTCCCTCAGTCCCCAAGACTGAGAGAAGGGGGCCCAATATTCCCCCAGTCCCACCAGGTGCCGCAGCCCGCTCTACCCAAACACATCCTCACGCAGAGCCCAGCATGCCAGTCACCCACCCAGCTCCGTAACGCCCCCTCCACTGCCTACCTGCTGTGAGACCCTGGCAAGTTCCTTTCCCCCCTCTGGTCGCCTTGTTGCCCTTCCGTACAGATGGCTCGTCAGGTGACAGAGAGGGCACAGGGTACAGTGACGGATATACATTGTAGCTGTCAGCCGTTGCTGCCTGACAAACTACCCCAAACTCAGCGGTTTACAGCCCCAGTGATTTACCTGCTCAGGATCCTGCAGTTTTGGCTGGGCTCAGCCGGGCAGTTCTTCTGCTCTCATCTGGGGGTCACTCGCATGGCCCTCGCTGGAGCCCGGCCGCAACTCGGAGGGGGGATCGCTCACAGGTCCGGTCCTTGACTGGTGCTATCAGCAGCAGAGTCGGGGGACGGGGCGGGGCGGGGGGTGGGGTCAGGTTCTCCTCGCAGCCTCTCCAGCAGGGCCGCACCCTCGCAGACTGCTCGCCCAGCCTCTGTTTGTCCCGGGTGTCCCGCTGCCGAGGTCCGTCACATGGCCAGGCCCAGGCCCACGTGAGAGAGCACCACGAGGGCGGCCGGAAGCCCGGGCCGTGTGGCCGAGCACACGTGGAGGGCACGGCACCGGGAAGCTCTGAGGCACCGTGCGTCTGTGCCCGGGAAGGGCAGGTGCGGGACGGTGCGAGGTGCCCGGGGGATTCACGGGGCCCCTGCCCGTTGGCCAGGCGCCTGGCTTGTCCCCTGTGCCAGGGAGGCACCCTCCAGGGTCACGGGGAGGTGGGCGCAGATGGGGCCCCACGACCCCCAGAGCCAAGAGGCAGCAGAGCTCACCTGTGTCCCGTCAGCACTTACTAGGCAACACTGCAATCAGCGAGCACTTATTGGGCACCACAGGCATTCAGTGGGTGAGCGCTTGCTGAGCACCTGCTTCATGTCCCAGGCTTGGCTCCGAGTGTGGAGATGCGGAGGAGTCCCATGGGCTGAGGGGGGGCCTGGGAGCCAGCTAGGGGGGCCCAGAGCAGGAAGGGCTGCCCCAGGGGGTTGGCAGTCGGCCCCATGCCCCATGCCTTGCCTTGGGCCCACCCGCCATCCCACCCTCACTCCGCAGTCCTTCCAACCAGTCCCTCAAAGACACTGCCCCTCTGCCCTCCCCACTGCGCCGCGCCACCTGCTCGCTCCTCCGCTGTGTCTGTCTAATGCTCCTGACCCCACCCGTGTCCCACAGACCCCCCCTCTCCCCAGAATCGCCGCCCCACTCAGGGCCTCCCGCCCCGCCCTCCTGCAAAGCGGCTCCCCTCAGGGCCACCCTGACCTTCACCTGCCTCTCCAGCCCCAGGACCCTAATCGCTACCCTGTTTTACAGAAGAGGAAACCGAGGCTCAGAGAGATGAGACGGCCAGCCTGGGGTCACCACGCATGCCCGGGAGCGCCAGGATCCCCACCCGGACCCTCCGACCCCCAGCCGGGCGGCCCCCTCCGCGACCAGGTCACCCCCTGGGTCCGCGTCTTCGACCACACCCCGACTCCGGCCCCCCAGCCTGACCAAAGTGGGCCCCTGGGCACGGCCTCGCGGGGCCTGACCGGGACCGAAGACCCAGCGAGCGCGACCAGCGCCTTCTCTCTGCTCCTGCCTGGAGCTGCCACGCCGCGCTGCGAATGTCCCCAGACATGGCTTTGCCGCTCCCGGACCCTAACCCAGCCCCCATCAGCGGTGGACGTGGCCCCTGGGACCAGTGGCTGCCCCCCCCCCCCAGAGTCCTGGCCATGCGCCCAGCCCTGCGCTGGAGGCGGCGGGAGGATCGTCCCATTTCAGCCTCAGCCCCGCGAGGCAGGTCTCGCCCCCAAACACGGATGGGGAAGGGGCTCCCAGGGGGGACGCGTCTTGCGTCTTGCGCCAGGCCTCACAGCAAGAGGAGAGGGGACCCTGGGCCCAGCCCTGCCTCTGCGGGACGCGGGACGCGGGGCCTGGCGCTGGCCCTCTCGGGTTCCGCCTTTCTCCGCCCGGACGGGGCCTTCTCCACGGGACGAGGTGGACCCGCTCGGACCTGCCCGCCCAGCCCGGGTTCCGCTTCCAGCAGCAGCTTCCGCCCCAGGCCCTGACCGCAGGGGGAGTCCACCCCTAGCTCCTGGGGCCCCCACCTCCCAGATCACGGTGATTGGTCGGAGATGGGCACGTGACCCAACAAGACGGCTTCCCGGGGAACGCTGCTGGAAGCACGGAGAAGGGGCGTCACCTGAGAGCATTGCCTGCGGCCCTGGCCCCAGCTGTACCTGACGCCAGCCGATCTCAAGTCTTCAGTCTCATGAGCCCCCGGATTTGCCATTTTTGCCAAAATTTGCTTTGAGTGTGTTTCTGCGGCCACGTGCAGAAGCGCCCGCCCTCGTGCCTGCGAATGCCAAGCCTGGGTGGTCACGTGTCTGCGGTTCGCACACCTCCAAGAGCCAGCGCAGTGTCAGCCCCGCGGTCCTTGGTTCCAGTAAAATGTATGAGAAAGAGCAGAATGGAGTTGCTCAGGGTCTGGTGAGGGAGGGTCCCCCAGCTTGGTGCTGCAGGGTTCTCGTCGGAGGAGGGGTGTCAAGGGGGGTAGGGGGAGCAGAGAGGGTCCGGGTCCCCTGTGTGGGCCAGGGGGATGCTCTAATGGCCCATGGGACAGGCAAGCAACTACGTGAGATCATCATATGTATCCCAGCAGCTGCCCTGGGCAACTGGAGCTGGGAGCTAGTGGGGCGCAGTTGTGGGGTGCCCTGTCGCCCTGGATGCGGCCTCAGCCAGCGGCTAATAGCCCTCTCCTTCTAAAGGAGTCCGAGCAGGACTCTGGGCTGTCAGACACCTCGGCCACCCGGGTTCCCAGGGTTCCCGGGTGCTGGTTAATTTGCATGTCATCTGCATGTCCGATTCGCCCTTCCCGCCTGGAGGACGCCCCGCCCCGTGCTGCCGCCAGAGGGCGCAAGAGGCAAAGCCGTGGCCGCGAGCTGGGCCACGAGCAAGCAGTCGTCGTCCGCGGTCCTGGCTGGTCCTGCCGGGCACGTTGTGACTCTCCGCCCCTTTTCACCCTATGTGCCCTCACCCCAGCTTTTCAGAGACTGGGCTGAGGCTCCAAGAGGCTGACAGCGTTCCGCTGTCAGGGTGGAGGGCAACGGCACTCCCAGACCCTGCCCAGTAGGACTGGCTCCCAGCCACAAAAGAGACAGTGAGCTCCCCGTGCCGCGGGGCATTCAAGTAGGAGCCGGGCAGCTACGAGGCCAGAGATGACCTGGGAGGGATCCCAACCCCGGCTGAAGTATGAGCCCCTTCACATCTCTGGATGTGGTGATGGGAGGGCCCTAGGGGGCAGCGACCGGCCCGGTCTGTCTGCAGCTGTCAGTACCTGTGGGTTTTTGTCCTTGGCCCTTGCTTCCAAGTCCTGGCTTTTGTTTCAGGCCTGCTCTGCCCTCCTGGAGAGTCCGGCACACTCAGGCCCCGGGGAAGCCCTTCCTAGCCCTGTTGTGTCCCCCGACAGGGCTCCTGGGTGCCCCGAGCTCGCCCGCCACTCACACCCTCTCTGGGACCCTCCAGTCCTTTCAGGAACCCATGGAGACACCTCTTTGGTGCCGTCATGCCCTGGGCCTGGCCCCGAGGGGCCCCCAAGCTGGGGAAGGCAAAGCTGGAGGCGCACACCCCCCCCCCGGCCCCCCGGGTCAGTGCTGGGCCGGAAGAAGGGATGGGGTGGAGGGACCCCAAACGGGAGGAGGATGGGGAAGGCTTTTGCAGGAGAGGCCATTGTAGGTGGCCTTGAAATGCTCCGGTCCCCCCAGGAGGAGGGGCTGCCATTGTCCCCACGTCTCACCTGGGCAGAAAGGCTCAGAGGAGGTGACACGGCTGGCCCGAGATCGCACTGCGAGAGGGTGGCAACCCTGGGTTGGGTGGGGACTCAGGGTTCTCTAACCTCGAGGCCCCTCCCTACCCACTGGGCCACACCATCCTTGCCATGCAAGGTCCTTCTAAGGCTTCCCCGCTGACATGCTGGGAGAAGAACCGGAGGAGTGGAGGCAGCAGCGCCCCACCTCCCTGCTCCAACTTCTGCCTCCTCCACCCGGCCCGTCTCCCAGGCCCCCTTCCCCGTGCTTCCCCAACCCTCCCTGCCGCGCCCAAACCCTTCCAGCAACTCGGGGTCTTCCCATCTGAGAAGACCAAGGATGGAGACTCTCCACGACGCCACGACTGATGACGTGGGAGGTGCTGATCAGAACAGGGAGGGGCGGGGGGAGCCGAGAGGTGGTGAGGTGGGGAGGCAGGAACGAGAGGGGGAGCCCATCGGCTGGGAGGTGTAGATGGAGGGGCAGGGCGCGCGGAGGCGCGGCCCAGCGGGCTGGGCCCTTCCCGCCACTCCCCGGCTGCTCCCCGAGCTGGCCCAGCTGCCACCCTCACGTAACCAGAGCCTGGCTGTTGCATCAGAGGCGGAGGTTGGCCGCGGGTAAACAGAGCGGCCCTCGGAGGGCCCGCGCTCCCCAGCCACCCTCACGCTCCCCGAGCCCCATTCTGCAGCTCAGAGCCAGCGCGGAAGCCCCTAGCCTGGCCCCGGCCCCGGCGTGTCCTCGGGACGCCCCCCTGTGTGGCGCCCAGCACCGGGAGGGGGCAGGGGAGACCCGCTGATGACACGGCGTGAACCCCGGTTTTTATGTCCAAAAAGAAAGATGGGCCGGGAGGGGTGGCTCACGCCTGTCATCCCAGCACTCTGGGAGGCCGAGGCGGGCAGATAGCTCGAGGTCAGGAGTTTGAAACCAGCCTGAGCAAGAGCGAGACCCCGTCTCTACTATAAATAGAAAGAAATTAATTGGCCACCTAATATATATAGAAAAAAAAAATTAGCCAGGCATGGTGGCGCATGCCTGTAGGCCCAGCTACTCGGGAGGCTGAGGCAGGAGGATCGCTTGAGCCCAGGAGATTGAGGTTGCTGTGAGCGAGGCTGACACCACGGCACTCACTCTAGCCTGGGCGACAGAGTGAGACTCTGCCTCAAAAAAAAAAAAAAGAAAGAAAGAAAGATGTGCGCAGACCGGAGACCCAAGCTGGCTGCCCATATCACAGGCAGGGAAACTGAGGTGCAGGGAGAGGCAAGAGCCTCCCAGATCCCATGTTCCCCGGGGTCCCCCACGCACTGGCGTCTCCCCACACGTGTCCCCCCGCGTCCAGGGGCCTGGTCACCTCTTGTCTCCCGAGAAGATGCACACCAGGCAGCCACTGCAACCTGCCTGCTCCCCTCCCTGCACCTGCCCCTCATGGATTGCCTCCTCTCCCCTCCGAGCCCCCGCCTGTGCTCCCACCCTGATCTGCTCCCAACCGCTGGGGGGCCTCATCTCCCTCATTCTGCCCCTGCCCCCCTACTGAGCATGCTCTGTGCTCTTCCTCTGCACCTCTGCGGGTGCTGTTCCCTCTCGAAAAGCCCTTCTCCCGGTGGCAAACTCCTACGCATACTTGAAGGCCCAGTACAAATGGCCCCCTCTTCTGGGAAGCCCTCCTTGACCGCTCCGGCACAGCCCTGGTCCCCAGTTCTGGCCTTTCCCAGCCTCCCATCCCTCCCTCTGGCCCCGGCCTGACCTCCCAGGGCTGGGGGAGTGTGTAGGCCTCTCCAGAACCGTCCCGGTCCCGACCCATCTTCATCTTGTCATTCTTTTCACATTGATCCGCTCGTCAAGCCCCCTCTGTTCCTCCCCTGGGTCTGCCTTGGGCGGGGTGGTGCGGGGATGCTAGAGGAGGAGGGGATTTAGGGCCTGGGCTGGGGGCCACTCCCGGAAGACGCCCCCTCCCGACAGCTGATCTTTTTTTTTTTTTTTTTTGAGACAGGGTCTCGCTCTGTTGCCCAGGCTAGAGTGAGTGCCGTGGCGTCAGCCTCGCTCACAGCAACCTCAAACTCCTGGGCTCAAGCGATCCTCCTGCCTCAGCCTCCCGAGTAGCTGGGACTACAGGCATGGGCCACCATGCCCGGCTCAGTTTTTTCTATATATATTTTTAGTTGGCCAATTAATTTCTTTCTATTTATAGTAGAGACGGGGTCTCGCTCTTGCTCAGGCTGGTTTCGAACTCCTGACCTCGAGCGATCCGCCCGCCTCGGCCTCCCAGAGTGCTGGGATGACAGGCGTGAGCCGCCGTGCCCGGCCAACAGCTGATCTTTGAAGTGGAGGAAACAGTGGCCGGGAGGGAGAGGAAAGGACAGCGGCATGGCTGTGAAGGGGGACAGGGCAGGGTCCAGCCGCAGAGGGTGGGTCACCTTCCTGTGGAGGCACAGCGAGGGAGGCCGCACAGGCAACCCCAGACTCCCTTTCTGTAGTCCCTCCGTCAGGGTCAGAGTTGCCTGTGAGCAGTGGGAAAGTTAGGGTCAGGGTGTCAGAAGGGTCAAGGGTCAGCAGTAAGGTCAAGGGCTCCTAGCCTGGCCGGTCTTATCCAGCCTCTCCCTCACCACTACATCCCCCCCTTCCCGTCCTTCTCCCCAAATTACACCTGCCCCCCCCCCCCCCCCCCCCCCCCCGCCCACCAGCCTCTTCTGTCTAAGTCCCCGCCCCTGAACTCCAGGGGCGGGGCCACGCCCAAGTGCCCGCCCATTACAGCCCCCCGCGGCGACGCCCTCTATGCAAATAGGCCCGCCTCGCCCAATCAGCTCCCGGGGGCGGGGCCGCCCGCTCGGAAGGCGCCGGGGCCGCGGGCGCGGGGCGCTCTGTGCAGCGGCCGCCGCAGGTGCCCGCGCTCCGCGTCCCAGGGCCCGGCCGAGCAGGTGCGTGCCACGCCGGGTGGCTGCGTCGGGTCGGGAGGTCCGGGTGTGCGGCTGTCGCCCCGGGCTTGGGGCTGCGCCTCCCCGCGAGTGTGAGCCCGAGGGGCGCGAGCTGCAGGCTGTGCCCCCCAGCGTTGTGTGTCGCGGGGTTGTGTGTCGCGGGGTTGTGTGTCTGCGGGGTTGTGTGTCTGCGGGAGTGTCAGTCGGAAGCCCGCGCCCGAGGGGTCGCGTTTCTGGGTCTGCGCGCGCGGGGGTTGCGCCCAGGTCCGAGGGTGGCGTGAGTCCGAAGGGGCGGGTGTCTGAGGTTTGGATGTGAGTTGGAAAGATGTTTCTTTTTCTGGTTTTTCTTGTTTTTTTTTTTTTTTTTTAGAGACAGGGTCTCACTCTGCCACCCAGGCTGGAGAGCAGGGGCACCGTCCTAGCTCACAGCATGCCTCCAACTCCTGGGCTCCAGCGATCCTCCTGCCTCGGCCTCCCCGAGCAGCTGGGGTGACAGGCATGCGCCACCACGCCACGCTCGTTTTTTTTCCTTTTCTTCGTGTTTCTAGAGATGGGGGTCTAACTTTCCTCACTACGTTGCCCAAACTGGTCTTGAACTCCTGGCCTCTAGCGATCCTCCTCCCTGGGCCTCCCAAAGTGCTGGGATCACGGGCACGAGCCACCGCGCCTTGTTGAGGAGTTCTGAGTGGGGGGACTGTGACTCCAAAGTTGTGCTGCCGCGAGAGCCCTGGTGTGTGTGTGTCTGTGGGCTTCACCCGTTTGGCAACTGTGCACAGCCCATGCCTTCTTTTTGTGGACGTGCCCTGGTATGTCACAGCAGGACAGTGGGCACAGAGCCCCAGCATATGAGGGGGCCACAGCTGCCAGGGCCAACTCCCCTCCTTGTGCCTCAGTGTCCCCATCTGGGACTTGGGTATAGGAACAAGAGCCACAGCCTTCTGTAGCTGTCAGCACACAGCGAGCTAGTGGCAGCATTATTTTCACAGACGTGGCCCTCCCGCCCCGCCCCTGTCGGGGTCCAGGGCTGCAGACGTCAGCGACACGGGTCCCTGGCCACCCCTAGCCCCCAGCCAGAGACCCGAGAAGTCAGAAATAGCCGGCAGCTTGTGCCTGGCCTGGCCGAGAACTGTCACTGGGGAAGGTCAGGACCTCTGGGCACTTGGCATCCGGAACGGGAACGCTCAGGCTCTTGGAGTGAAGGGAAGCTAGGTTTCGAAAAGCATTTGGACTTCCAAGGGCCAGCGTGTGAGGTTTGATTTCCAGAGGTCAAAGGTGCTTCCTGAAAAGGCAGCCTCTCCCCCCTCCCGTCCCTACCTGTTGCCCACGGACTGTCTGACTCTTGGCCTCCAGCAAACAGAATTCCAGGACATTTAGGGGCGTAGGGTCTCACCGGCGAGAGCTGGAAGCAGATTTGTGGGAGGGAAGGTGGGGCCCAGGTGGGAACACCCAGGCCTCGCAGAGAAAGTGGCTCAAGACCATGGCTCGGTCCCCCGAGAGAACAGAAGCGGGGGTGAGGGGCCCGGCTTCCTCTCCTTCCCCTCTGTGTGACCTCCGGCAGGTTGCCTCCCCTCTCTGAGCTCCTCGGCCACCCCTGTGACCTGGGCACGTGGAGCCCAATCTTGGCTTCCCATTTCCAACTAATGATTTGGTTAAATCACGACCCGACCAGGTGGACGTCTGGAAAATGCAAATGAGGAGGAGAAAGAGAATTAAAATCATTCATCGCCTCAACTTGGAGGCCACGGGTGTAGACCTGTTGGGGGTCTGGCATTCTGGAAGATCTGAGGCACATAGGAACTTGGGGACAGATGTCATTTTTTTCTGAGAGGCTTAGGAAGTGCGGTCAGGGAACTTAGCAGTCAGGGAACTCACCCTAGCCCCCACTGGAGAATTCCCACAGGGTGCACAAGGAGGTTGAGTCCCATGTCTTGGCCTCCCTGGCCTGGCATCTCAGGGACTCGTGTGTCTTCCCCGACACCCCCGGGTGCCCCGGAATGAGCGTCTCAGACTCTGATGGTGCCCACTCCCCCAGACTGTGTTGCCCAAACTGCTCTTGAACTCCTGGCCTCAAACGATCCTCCTGCCTCGGCCTCCCGAGTAGCTGGGACAGGCATGCACCACCCTGCCCTGCTAATTTTTTTTTTTTATCTCCTCATTTTTGTAGAGATGGGGTCTAACTACCTCACTATGTTGCCCAAACTGGTCTTGAACTCCTGGCCTCGAGCGATCCTCCTGCCCGGGTCGGGGCGGTGATTTGGGGTGCGGTGATCTTGGGGTGCAGTGGGCTGGCCCAGACTTGAGTAGGGATGTCGGGGTCTCGTCCTGGGGCCCCGAGAAAAAGCCGGATTCTTCCTGCGTGAAACAGAGGCGACCGTCTCCACTTCCCCGGGCTGTCTGTGGGCCGTGCGGGTCTTGTGCGTAAATGAGGCGGGGCGTGCACTGGGGTAGACAGCAGGCGTCAATACCAGGAGGTGCCGGCAGAACTGTGAGCAAGTGGAGAGCTCACTGCGAACCCCATCCAGGCCCGTCTCTATCCCGCAATCCACCAGCGGCTATTCTCCTCCAGACCCGAATTCACCCAAGGTCAAGGCAGGGGCCCAGGCAGTGGGTTGGAGTAAAGTGTGTCACCTGCTGGTGTGGACAGGGGCCTGCCGTGTCCACCGTCCCAGCCTGCAGCCCGGCCTGCTCCAGACCCCATCGCTGCTGGGTGCTGTCCTGACACCCCCGTCTCAACAGGCCTTTTCCCCACGGCAGCCACAGGGCCTTCCGAAAACCCCGAATCAGACAGTAGCCCTCCCCTGCTCACATGCCTCCCATAGCTCCCCATTGCTCTGCAGTCCACCCCCGTCATTCTGCCCCCAGTGTCCCCTGCCAGCCTCCCTGCCCTCCTGTCTCCACCCGCCCTGGCCACACTAGCCTCCCCTGCTCCCGGCACATCCCAACCTCGGGGCCTTTGCACCTGCCGTTCTGTCCCTCACATCCCTACGTGGCTGGTGTCCTCTCATCCTGGAGGCCTACCCTCTTCAGAAAGGCCCTCCTGGCCCCTCTGTCACAAGCAGCTCACTCCTCGGCCTTGCTCCACTGCCTCACCCGGTTGGATTTCTTTTCTTTTTTTTTTTTTTTTTGCCATGGCGTCAGCTTGGCTCACAGCAACCTCCAACTCCTGGGCTCAAGCGATCCTCCTGCCTCAGCCTCCCGAGTAGCTGGGACTACAGGCATGCACCACCATGCTCGGCTCATTTTTTCCACACATTTTTAGTTGGCCAACTCATTTCTTTCTATTTTTTAGTACAGACGGGGGTCTCGCTCTTGCTCAGGCTGGTCTCGAACTCCTGACCTCGAGCGGCCCGCCCGCCTCGGCCTCCCAGAGTGCCGGGATGACAGGCGTGAGCCTCCGCGCCCGGCCTCCCCGTTGGATTTCTCGGTGCAGACCTCCGACCCAGGCGCGGTTGGTTGCGTGTCTGCTGCTGCCCTCCCTACCAGAATGGGCACCGGGGGAGGCCAGGCTCTGTCCACTCCCTGCTCCTGCGGCCCCTCCACCTGGCGGGCCCCCAGGCATTTCTGGGGGGGGATACGTTGAGAGCTGGCAACAGCCCCGTCTCGGGGGTCCCCGCCGGCCCCGTCTCAGGGCTGCCGGGCTGTGTGCAGAGTCCTCCCTTCCACCCAGCGCTGACAGATGTGTTAATTTCCCAAGCAGGGACGCCCGGGCCCTGGGGATGAATTTCCGGGGCCCCACAGGGAGATCTTTCTCTGGAACAAAGAGAGCGAAACCTTGGGCTGTCCCTGCAGCCGCCCTTGGGGCTCCGGGGACATTGCTGGGGGCCTTAGGTGGCCCTGGTCTCCAGTCTGCATGGGGCGGCAGGGTCAGATTCAGAGTGTGGGGTCTCCTCTCCTTCCCGGGGTTGGGGTCCCTCCCTTGGGAGGGTGGGATGAGGCGGTGGGCCTCAGCCTCAGCGGCGGTGACAGAGGGACTGGCCTTCGCGGCAGGGGAGACACCTGTGCCAGGCCGGCTCTGCCGTGGGTGGTCCTGTGGGTACGGTTCCCTGGGCAGTAGGGCCTTGGGAGGGTCAGTTCCTTGGCCCGAAACGATCAGGGTCACCAGCACCGCCCCTCTTTGGCTGTTTCTCTGTGAAGGCTGTTTATTTATTTATTATTTTTTGAGACAGAGTCTCGCTCTGTCACCCAGGCTAGAGTGAGTGCCGTGGCGTCAGCCTCGCTCACAGCAACCTCAGACTCCTGGGCTCAAGCGATCCTCCTGCCTCAGCCTCCTGAGTAGCTGGGACTACAGGCATGCGCCACGAAGCCCGGCTAATTTTTTCTATATATATTAGTTGGCCAATTAATTTCTTTCTATTTATAGTAGAGACGGGGTCTCGCTCTTGCTGAGGCTGGTTTCGAACTCCTGACCTCGAGCGCCTGCCTCGGCCTCCCAGAGTGCTAGGATGACAGGCGTGAGCCACCGCGCCCGGCCTGTGAAGGCTGTTTAGAGCAGGCGCCTCAAACCGACGGCCCGTGGGCCACGTGGAGCCTTGAATTGGTTGCGTGAGCCATGAGATAGCTGAAAGAAAACCGAACAAGCGGCTGATGTTTCTTCTGTCTGTTAAGCAGTGGTTTGCACGTTCATTCAAGGAAGGGATTTGGGGCAGGCTCACGCCTGTCATCCCAGCACTCTGGGAGGATGAGGTGGGAGGATTGCTCAAGGCTAGTAGTTCGAGACCAGCCTGAGCAAGAGCCAGATCCCGTCTCTACTAAAAAAATGGAAAGAAATTAATTGGCCGACTAAAAAATATATGTATAGAAAAAATTAGCCGGGCATGGTGGCGCCTGCCTGTAGTCCCAGCTACTTGGGAGGCTGAGGCAGGAGGATCGCTTGAGCCCAGGAGATTGAGGCTGCTGTGAGCGAGGCTGATGCCACGGCACTCACTCTAGCCTGGGCAACAGAGTGAGACTCTGTCTCAAAAAAAAAAAAAAAAAAAAAAAGGAAGGGATTTGGAGGCAACTGTGTGCCAGGTGCTGGGGAGACTCCATCCCTGCCGGCACAGAGCGGGACATCCTAGTGGGGCAAGATCAAAGAGAGCAAGATAGCCAGACCCCCATCTCTACAAAAAAATAAAATAGGTGGGGCGAGGTGGCTCACGCCTGTCATCCTAGCACTCTGGGAGGCCGAGGCGGGCGGATTGCTCAAGGTCCGGAGTTCAAAACCAGCCTGAGAGAGACCCCATCTCTACTATAAAAAAAATAGAAAGAAATTAATTGGCCAACTAATATATATATATATATATATATATATATAAAATTAGCCGGGCGTGGTGGCGCATGCCTGTAGTCCCAGCTACTCGGGAGGCCGAGGCAGGAGGATCGCTTGAGCCCAGGAGTCTGAGGTTGCTGTGAGCTAGGCTGGCGCCACGGCACTCACTCTAGTCTGGGCAACAAAGCGAGACTCTGTCTCAAAAAAACAAACAAATAAATAAAAATAAAATAAAATAGAAAGATTAGCTGGGCATGGTGGCACATGCCTGTAGTCCCAGCTACTCAGGAGGCTGAGGCAGGAGGATCGCTTGAGCCTGGGAGTCGGAGGCTGCAGTGAGCCATGACGACGCCACTGCAGTCCAGCCCGGGGCGACAGAAGGGCTAAGTGCAGAAAGCGTTGAACCGTGCCTGGGAATCCCTCCAGAAAGAGGGGTCTCTGCAGGTCGCTGTAGGACGGAGGGGCAGACTGGGCGAGCCAAGGAGGAGCCACCACCCAGGCAACGGGAGAGGGGTGGAAAGTGGCAGGTCTGCTTGGGGCTAGTCTAGTGCATCGAGCAAGTTCCCGAAAAGGGGCAGAAGCGGGGTGCTATGTGCCGGTAGACGAGGCCTTTCCGAGTTGGGGACAGGTGGCGGGCGGGCGCCTGGAGATCTCGCTGGAGCCCGTTGTCCAAGTGGGGAAACTGAGCCCAGAAAGCGTCACCCAGTGACGGGGTCAGGATTCAAATCCTGGACTAGCCGGCCCCCCAGCCCCGGCCCTGGCCTCTCTGTGCGTGCGTGGCCACCCCACCGTGGGTCGCAGTCCTGGGGCCACCGTGGACTCCCAAGTGTGAGTCCCCACCCCGGGCCCTGCCTCTATGCTGGGCACCTTCCCTCCCAGGAGCAGGCGGGGGGTCAGGTTTGGAGGCAACGACCGAGGCCTCAGTTTCCTCCCGGGCCTTAGTGTTCCCATGGATGCCAGAGGGACCTGTGGACACAGGGTTCCCCGTGGGGCCCGCCCCAGCTGGAACATTCTGGGGTTACCGGATTCAAACACCGCTCCCAGCTTCAGACACCGCCCCCCACAACTCGCAGCTCGTTCCTGTGCCCCGGGGGTGCCAGCCACCCTGCCTCGGGGAGGAAGGCGGGGGGCACTCCACTGCAGGGAAGGGGGCCCCCCTGTGTCTGGGGACCCTGCGTGTCGTGAGGGGCCAGCACAAATTTGGGGGATCTGCCTGTGTCTGGGGGGGTCTCTGTGCAGTCAGGGGGCAGCGTTACGTTTGGGGGGTCCGTGTGCTGCTGGAGGGTCCGCAGGTGTCGGGGGTCTGTGTGTGCCCGGGGAGCTGGGTGTGTTGGAGGGTCTAGTGTGCAGAGCCCCCAAGTGTGCAGACCCCGTTTTCTGTATGTTTGGGGGTGTTTGCCTTAGGAGAGCCGTGCGGGTTTGGTGGGGCCTTCGAACGAGGCCCCCCTGTGTGTTTGGGGGGTGCATTGTGTTGAAGGCTTCTGTGGATTTTGAGGGGGTTTGTATGAGTTCGGGGGTCTCCGTGGGGGCAATGTCCGTACCTCCCGTTATGTCCATACAAGGATGGGATGACCCCCAAACGCACATGCCCCTGCCCCTCAGCACCCCTGAACTGGACCCCTTATCCTGGGGGGAGGCAGAGGTGACCCCAAGGCCTCCCGAGAGGGGTCGGGGCCCCGAGACCTGCATCTACAGAGCACTGACTGCAAAGCGCCCCACTCCCAGCTCAGTGGGGCAACCCCAGCCTCTCCCCGTTTTCTGAGGCTGAGAGAAGCGTGGCTGCAGGGGGTGGGGGTTTGGAGGGGATAGGGGGGTCCTCGCCCCCCCAAGCTGCAGGGGGGCTGCAGGGACTGCTGGGGGCTCACCCAGGGCCCCCCCGGGGATTGAGGCGGCCCCCGGGGCTGCAGCTGGGGAGGGAGGGGCCTGGGCAGGCGGGGGGTCGGAGCCGCCGCCGCCCCGGGGCCCCCAAGAGAGAGGAGGGAGGGTCCCCGCTTTCCAAGGGGCTCTTCCTGTCGCCGGTAATGAGGTACTTGGGGAGCAGGTGATGAAACCGCAGCCCGGGTTGCGTGAGGCGGGGCGGCCGGCCTGGCTCCCCCCGCCCGGCGGCCTCCCTCCCTCCCGGCCTCCCTCCCGAGGGCCCGCCCCTCCCCCGCCACCCACCTGCCTCTCACTTCTCCTTTCCCCGCGGGCGGGTGGGCAGGGTGACTCTGCGGCCTGGCCCGTGCCCCCTCCGTGCCAGCCCCGCCAGGAGCCCCGAGAGAGAAAGGGACCGTGAATCCTCCCTGGGGTTTCCTCCTCGGGCCCGGCCGGCCGCAGAGTCTCTGAGGTCAGGGTCCTGCGGCCCACGGGTGGGGGAGGAAGTGGGGGCTCACGTGGCCGGCCGAGGGTGTCCTGGCACGCTGACTCAGCCTCCCCACTTCCAGGGCCCCCTCTCTTCTGGGCTCTGGGGAGCGAGAGGGTGAGGTCGGCAGACCCTCCTCCCCCACTCCGTCCCCGGCTGGCGGGAGACGGGTCCTTACTCTAATTTACAGGCGGGGAAACTAAGTCTTCCCACAGGTGAAGGGTTGGTGGGAGGGTGGGATTCCCCCCATTCCCCATTACCTGGGGGCCAAGAGGCCTTGCGAGGCGGGGAGGTAGAGGCTGGGGAGGTAGAGGCTGGAGAAGTAAGTGATCGCCTATGGCTTGGAGGACCTCGCAGCGGTGTTTGTTGATTGGCTTAGTGACCCCAGCTACTGCCCTAGAGAGTTTACGGTGGATCTACACGACCTTCCTTAGTCCTCCCAGCTCACTCTCACCCCCCACAGTGCTCAGGCCCACCCCCAGGCATGGGCCGCCAGCTCATCCTGCCCCTTTGGCCACCAGCCGATCAGCCCCTTGCCGCCGACCCAGCTGCCGCCTCCATCCTGGTTCAAACTCCACGTCTCCCACTGGACGCCTGCCCCAGCCCTTTCCTGTGAGCTCACTTCTATTGCTTTTTTTTTTTTTTTCCAGATAGAGTCTCACGCTATTGCCCAGGCTAGAGTGAGTGCCGTGGCGTCAGCCTCGCTCACAGCAACCTCAAACTCCTGGGCTCAAGCGATCCTCCTGCCTCAGCCTCCCGGGTAGCTGGGACTACAGGCATGCGCCACCATGCCCGGCTAATTTCTTTCTATTTATAGTAGAGACGGGGTCTCGCTCTTGCTCAGGCTGGTCTCAAACTCCTGAGCTAAAGCGATTCTCCTGCCTCGGCCTCCCAGAGTGCTGGGATGACAGGCGTGAGCCACCGCTCCTCACTTTTCTACCTGGACAGACCCCTATCACTACAGCAGCCATGAGAGCGGGGAGCTTGCTTTTTTTTTTTTTTAAGACAGGGTCTCACACTGTCACCCAGGCTGGAGTGCAGTGGCACAATCATAGCTCACTGTAATCTCAACTCCTGGGTTGAAGCGATCCTCCTGCCTCAGCCTCCTGAGAAGCAGGGACTACAGGCATGAGCACCACCGTGCCCGGCTAGCTTTTTTCTTTTTCGTAGAGACGGGAGTCTTGCTGTGTTGCCCAGGCTGATCTCAAACTCCCGGCCTCAGCCTCCACAAATGCTGGGATTACAGGCAGGAGCCACCACACCCAGCCCAGGACCTAACTATTAAAAAGGCAACAGGCCCAGATGGGTGATAGAGCAAGACCCAGTCCTTAAAAAAGAAAAAAAAAAAAAAATCCCGAGTCACTTCTCTAATCTTCTGTAGTCATTGTTGGTCTGCTTAAGCTTTCTACTTCTTTTGAGGTCAGCGTAGCTCCGTGGTTGGCACAGGTCGATACTTAATAAATGCTAAGGGCCGGGCGCGGCGGCTCACGCCTGTCATCTCAGCACTCTGGGAGGCCGAGGAGGGCGGATCGCTCGAGGTCAGGAGTTCGAAACCAGCCTGAGCAAGAGCGAGACCCCGTCTCTACCAAAAAATAGAAAGAAATTAATTGGCCAACTAAAAATATATAGAAAAAACTAGCCGGGCATGGTGGCGCATGCCTGTAGTCCCAGCTACTCGGGAGGCTGAGGCAGCAGGATCGCCTGAGCCCAGGAGATTGAGGTTGCTGTGAGCGAGGCTGACGCCACGGCACTCACTCTAGCCTGGGCGACAGTGTGAAAAAAAAAAATCAATCAATAAATAAAAAGAAATAATAAATAAATGCTAAGGATGAGGGTACAAAGAAAGGGTTGTGGAGGCACTGGACTCTCAGCTTCAAATGCCTGTCCCCCCCACCCCCTCTGCTCAAGCCCCATCCAGTCTCTGCATCTGGGCCCAAGCACATGCGTCCTCCACCGGGAAGCCCTCTTGGGTTTCTCTTGCCCTTGCTTCCCTGCTCCGTCCCCTGGCCAGTGGGTCCACCTCTCTCTGTCTCTGTGCTGGGCAGACGCCGCATCTCTCTGCTTTCCGGCTGGGCAAGGCCGGGAGGCTCCCCAGCTGCAGAAGAGGTTTCTGCAAACCTCAGCCTCCCCCCCTCGCGCCGTGCCGGCAGCTTCAGCATGTGCCGCCACCTCCCCCAGCAGTTCCGATCACACCGACATCTGGAGAATGGGCCGCCACCGGGGTCTGTCTGCGGCTTGAGGGCGGGCATTTGCATGCCAGGACAAATATACATGCTCGCCTCTGGCCCTCCTCCGCCTCCGCGGGACCTCGGCCGGCCGGCCCTTCACACCTGGGCCCAGACGGGTCTCCGCGGAGCGGCTGGATTTGCATGGCCCGGGTATTTCTGGGCAGGGTATCAGCTGGGGAGTCGGGGAGGAAGTTGTTGAGGGAAGCTGGGGGTACGGGGGGTCGGTAGGTTGTGTCTCTCTTTTTTTTTTTTTTTTTTTGAGACAGAGTCTCACTTTATTGCCCAGGCTAGAGTGAATGCCGTGGCGTCAGCCTCGCTCACAGCAACCTCAGACTCCTGGGCTCAAGCAATCCTCCTGCCTCAGCCTCCCAAGTAGCTGGGACTACAGGCATGCGCCACCACGCCCGGCTCATTTTTTCTATATATATTAGTTGGCCAATTAATTTCTTTGTATTTATAGTAGAGACGGGGTCTCGCTCTTGCTCAGGCTGGTCTCGAACTCCTGAGCTCAAAGGATCCGCCCACCTCAGCCTCCCAGAGAGCTAGGATTACAGGCGTGAGCCACCGCGCCCGGCTTGTGTCTCTCTTGACCTGCTCCACTCACCA
>VSMD01099415.1:0-22416 GCA_008750895.1 Mirza zaza
ATATGGATGACATTCTTCTCACCGGGGCCGACGAGGCAACCTTACATCGAGCTACCATGCAGGTTGTCTCGGCCTTACAAGCTCGAGGCCTCCGTTTGTCCCCTGAAAAAGTTCAAGTCTGCCCCCCTCACCTGTTCCTAGGCTTTGAATTATTCCCCAATAAGGTCCTCTCCCAGAAGGTGCAGATCAGAAAGGACTCTCTCCACTGCCTTAATGATTTTCAGCGCCTTCTAGGCGACATTAATTGGCTTCGCCCATATCTGAGACTCACCATTGGACAGTTAAAACCCCTATTTGACATCCTGCAGGGAGATGCCGATCCAACCTCTCCACGCTCCCTGACTAAAGAAAGGCAGCAAGCGCTTAATTTGGTCGAGCAGGCCATAAATGCCCAGGCCATTGGCTACTTTTCCCCCAACTCCCCCTTATACTACATTGTCCTCCCCACCCCCTTTTCGCCCACAAGACTCTTCTGGCAGGGCAAGCCCCTTTTTTGGGTTCACCTATCAGCCTCCCCCTCTAAAGTCCTTCCCACCTACCCTTACTTAGTAGCTAAGATTATTCGCTTGGGGCGAGAAAACTCCCTCAAGCTCTTTGGAAAGGATCCAGATATTATAATACTCCCTTACAATGCTTCTCAAATTCGGTGGCTAATACAAAATGATGATGACTGGGCAGTCAACTGTACGTCCTTCCAGGGCAAACTAGATAATCATTACCCCCCTGATAATTTAATTCAGTTCCTCTATCGGACACCTGTAATATTTCCCAAGAAAACAAATGTCTCCCCCATTCCAGGAGCCGTCTTAGTCTTTACCGACGGATCCTCCTCAGGCACCGCGGCCTATAGCATTAATGGCCAGGTCCGCAGTTTTCCCACCGGACTTTCCTCTGCTCAACTTGTAGAGTTAGCGGCCTTAGTCGCAGTCTTCAGGCACATGAAGCAGTCACCATTAAACGTATATACTGATAGTTCCTATGTTGCTCATGCTGTCGCCATTTTAGAGACTGCGCCTTATATTCGGCCCTCCAATAATACCACTCAGCTGTTTCAGAAACTGCAAAGACTCATTCACTCCCGCTCTACGCCCTTTTTCATAGGCCATATTCACGCCCACACTGGCCTCCCTGGGCCTCTGGCCGCTGGGAATAATCTTGTTGATCAGGCAACCCGCGTTGCAGGTGCAGTCCACACTATCACTGTAGATCCTGTTTGCGCTGCATGCCAAGCTCATGATTTACACCATCTCAATGCCCATACCCTCAGACTTAAATTCTCCATTACTAGAGAACAAGCCAGAGAGATCGTCCGCCAATGCGGGGCCTGTTTTACCCTTCTCCCTGAACCACACCTAGGGGTCAATCCTCGTGGCCTGATTCCTGGAGAGCTCTGGCAAATGGATGTCACTCATTACCCCCCTTTTGGAAAGCATAAATATGTGCATGTCTCTATAGACACTTGCAGTAGATTCATCTTTGCTTCCCTACAAACAGGCGAGGCCACTCGCCACATTATTAGTCATGTTATAGCTTGTCTTACCTCCCTCCCTCAGCCTAAAGTTATTAAGACTGACAATGGCCTGGGATATGTCAGCTCCAGTTTCAAGAGCTTTTGTGCTCAGCTAGGCATTAAGCATGTTACAGGCATTCCATACAACCCTCAGGGCCAAGGTATTGTAGAGAGAGCTCATCAGACATTAAAAAATATGCTCTCCAAACTACGATCAGGTGGGGGAATTTTATATCCATTAACGGGTAATTCCAAAACCCTGCTTAATCATGCCCTGTTCATTTTAAATTTTCTTACCTTTGACACCGCCGAGAAAACGGCCGCCGACCGCCTTTGGCACCCATCCACCACAGATACTTATGCACAGGCCCTATAGAAAAATCCGCTTACTGGCGAATGGTTGGGGCCTGACCCCGTCCTCATATGGGGAAAGGAACATGCCTGTATCTATGATACCCAAGCAGGTAATGCCAGATGGCTGCCAGAAAAAACCATTAAGTTATATAATCCACCCAGGGAACTCCCTGAGAAGAATTCTTAGTTCTGTTCTCTTCCAGAAATACAATGACCCCCCCAAAGAAAGGCGCTGCCCCTCCTGTGCATGGTTCTGGTCATGACCAAGAGCACCATCGCAACCAACATTCATCAGATCTACAACTATACGTGGCAGGTAATTAATGAGGCAGGAGACGTTGTTAATTCCTCCTCACGTCTCTCCGCCGCTATACCATGGGATCCATTAGAAGTCGACCTATGCGTATTAGCTCTTGGGGCTAAAGACCCTGCGTGGGGCCTTCCCACACTCTTCGCTCCCCAGCCAGCCCCCCCGACCCCGGACTCCCCAGGCTTCTGTTCCTCGGGGACCGGACGCTCTGCGACGGGTTTCCAAGAACTTTGTTTGCCCAGGAACCCATCGACCCCGCGCAAGCAGTTACCAGTGTGGCTATGCCCCTGATTTCTTTTGTGCCTCCTGGGGTTGTGAGACAACCAGAGATGCCTATTGGAACCCCGTTTCTTCCTGGGATTATATCACCGTCAAAAAGCGGTTTCCCTGCCAAGCTCCTTCATCCCCCAACGCCCCTCGCGGCCCCAACCCTAACCCTACTAAGCCCCGGTGTAGCACACAGTGGTGCACCCCCCTAATAATCTCATTTACTGAGGCCGGAAAAAGGGCTTCTTGGGACCAGTCTAGGGGATTTGAGTGGGGACTCAGACTTTACCTGTCTGGGAGAGACATTGGTCTCACATTTAAAATCAAATTAATCAAAAGCTTCCCTAGAGGTCCCACAGTCGCAATAGGTCCTAACCTCGATCTACACCCACCACGGCCTCATGGTCCCTCCGGGGGCCTATCCCCCTCCCCAGCTGTGCCTTCTTCTCCGCTTGGCACCCCCCTATACCAACCTACCTTGCCCAAGGGTCCTCCCTCCTCTGCAGAGCTAATTCTCACGTTAATCAACGCCTCTGTCAGAACCATTCGAGAGGCCAACAATTCAGAATATCAGGAGTGCTGTATATGCTACTCCCCCTGGCCTCCTTTCTATGAGGGCATCGCTACGTTTGGTAAGCCGTTATTTACTAACGACACCAGCTTACTCAGATGGGGCCTAGAAACCCATGATGGCCTGACACTCAGCCAAGTCACAGGCCTGGGCCTTTGCCTTCTTAGCCCAACGATGCTCCCCCCTACACCTTTAGCAAAGATATGCAATCAGTCAATCACTGTCAACTCCACCTTTCAGTACATTCAGGCATCCAATACCTCTTATTTCACTTGTTCTTCCGGCCTTACCCCGTATGTGGTCACTGCAACGTTTCTTGAGCATAGAGAATATTGTGTGTTAGTCATGCTCTTCCCCAGACTCACTGTACATCCGGCTGACAAATTGCTCAGGCTTTGGGAGCGTGGCACCACAATGCCCCAAGAAAAGAGAGAGCCCATCACGGCCATAACACTCGCAGTCGTTCTAGGCCTTGGTGCCGCGGGGGCTGGGACAGGCATAGCCTCTCTAGTCACCTCCAACCAGCAATACCTACAGCTTTCTGCTGCCATCGATAATGACCTCCGAGAGCTCCAGCAGGGCCTAAAATATCTCAAAGAATCCCTCGCTTCTCTTTCTGAGGTAGTGTTACAAAATAGAAGAGGCCTAGACTTAGTGTTCCTCCAAGAGGGAGGTTTGTGCGCAGCACTCAAAGAAGAATGCCGCTTCTACGCAGACAAAACAGGTCTAGTAGAAAATAGCATTGAGAAAGTTAGGCAAAACCTAGAAAAAAGAAAGAAACAGAGAGAACAGAATGAGGCATGGTATCAAAATTGGTTTTCCACATCCCCCTGGCTGTCCACGTTGCTCCCCAGTGTCTTAGGACCACTTGTAGGGTTTCTGTTGCTCCTTGCCTTTGGGCCTTGGGCATTTAGGAAACTAACTGATTTTGTTAAGTCACAGGTAGACGCAGCCACACAAAAATCGGTCTCAGTGTTTTACCAACAGCTGGAACAAAGAGGCTCCAGAGAGGACCTCCATGAAGAATCTCCCAATACACCCATTGAGGCTCTAAATTTCTCGAACCTTGCCTCAGACATGGAACGCAGTTGGTTCCAAAGAATGTGGAGACGCCCATGACGGGATTATCGCGATGCCGCGCACCAAACGCACACCCTGCCGACAGTGAGGTGACTCCATGACGGGAATATTGTAGGTCCATGCCCAGAGGCACACTTCATGATAAAAAGTGCCGGGGCTGGATGCCACCTACATAGCCTAAGACAGAGGCCTCACCTTCATATTAATCGCCTGATCTTATATTCAGGGTGCTGGTCGCAGAAGCCCATCGCGTAGTCTAAGACAGGCTCTCCACTAACCTATATAAATCTCCCTTGTATTAATAAAGACAGGGGGAGATGTTGGAAGCCAAGACCCTCAACACCCAAATGACCTGTCCTATGCACGGGTTTCACCATGGAAAATTCCCAGGACAAACATAGCACCCCACCCTCCAGCGAAGAATGCTCCAGGGTGTGCTAACTGCAATTGTTCCCGACCACCCGCCAGGGTGGAGTCAAGTAGTTTATCGAACAGCTCCGGTACCGATAAGACGCTGATTGGGACTGATTAACCGTAACCCCCACCCACCCCTCCCTACTTCTTTGTTTCTGTATGCTTATAAAACCAATTGAGAATCTAAGTAAAGTAGACCTAGACAACCATTTGCTTGGTCTCATTCCTTTCTCTCGCCCGTCTCTTTCAGGCATTGTCCCCCTTGACCCCCGAGAGTAACAGAAGGTCCCGCGGGTCGAGACACTATAGTCAGTTCACTTGCAGGCATCTGTTACTAATTTGTTTCTTGAGTGATCATATTCTATCTGCCACAGGCTTATAAATTTCTCCAGGCCAGTAACCTGATCTTCTATTGGTATCCTTGCAGGGCACCCAGGCCCACGGGCTCATTTAAATTTGTTTACCTACTTTTTCTTCCCTCAAAGAGCAATAAAGAAAATGACCTTAGCTTCATAATCTTCAACCCTGAATTATAGAACAAGGCATCCCATTAGTGGTTTTAATTTCCATCCTATCAATCAATTGTGTTTTAGCCAGATATCTCAAAGTTAAACATCATAAAGCTAGATTTAATGTTAACTTATTGCTATATAAATGGAAATATCCTTTTCATATTTCACTTTCCATTTGTGTTGGACCATAATAAAAATTAAATCCATCTAGCTCTAGCCTATGATAATGTATGTGTACAGACAAGAAGAATAGAAATCAGAAGGGTAGATTTGAAGACAGTTTTGAAAATGACAAACAGATATTCATTTCAGACTTTATTTTTTAACAAGGAAATATTTATGCTTTGTAAAATTCACTAGATTTGTTTTCTTATAAATTATAATAATAGGAAGATAAAATTTAAAACTACATTATTCAAGTTTTTAAAATGTTAATTTTTTTCTTTTTTCCCAGTAGAGATCATTCCATTGCATAAAATGTTAATTTTTTGTCAGCTAAGAAAGTATTTTGGATATATGCCTGCCACTATTTTATTCTTTTCAAAAATTATTTTTAACATATAAATAAATTATAAGCACATTTTCATCATCGAAGGTTTAAGAAATTTGTAAGTATTTTCAGTAAAATAGGTAAGTTTTTATTTCTGTTCTGCTTTTTCCATTCCTTTACTTAAAAATAACTGTAATACTAGTTCAGCATGTATTCTTCCTCTTTGGGGTATATTTTACACAGCTAATAACAAATCTAATTTCTCAGAGAGTGTATCAGAAAGATACACCAATTAAGAATGGAGAATGGCAATTGAAAAAATATATCATAATTTACCATTTAGTGAGTCCTTATGATGTGGCATGCACAGTGCTAAAATCTACATATATATTAGTGCATAAATACAGACATATATAATTTATTCTTTATAGCAACAGTATGGGGTGGGCGATTTTAAGCCCCCATATTACAGATAAGGAAACTGAGGCTTATTAAATGGGGATACTTGGTTAGTATGAGGCAAAGCCAGAAATGAAATTCAAGTCTATCTAACTCTAAAATTCATAAATAGCCTGGATAATTGTAAAACACGTAGGCTACAATCATTTGAGTTTGTACTCAAAATAACACCCGACTCTGTCAGCCTTGCTATCTCTAGTGAGCAAACACTGCCACTCTTTGCAAAAACCATTTCCTACTTCCTCAATGCCTGGCTCAAAGGAACTGCTCAGTAACTATATATTAAATAATAGCAATAATAATAATTATAGCAAACAGATAATACCATACAGAAAGCACTTTTCTAACTTGTATATATTTTACCTCATTTAATTTTCATAACAAACCTATGAGGTTATTACTATCCCCATTTTACAGATGAGGAGACTGAGGCACAAAGAGGTTAGGTAACGTATGCTGGGTCACATAGGCAGTAAGTGGCAGACTAAGACTTCAAGCTCAATCAGTCTTTTTTTTTTTAACTGTCCTAAAAGCTTCTGCGGGAATTAACAGGGAAACATACGCAGTGCTGGGAACGGTGCTGGACGCAGGGTAATGCTCTGATGCATGTTAGCTAGGAGCCACGGCCGCCACGGCCCAGCGGCACGGAGCTGCACGGGAACGCACATCACTCTTCAGAATGTCTCCTGCTAAGCCCGCAAACACCGTCGAGCAGTCTTGATTTATACGTTCATAGTCCATAGCCTACATGCATAAATGAATGCATGAACCAGACTGATTTTTATCAACATAAATCAAATTGTTTCACTGCCGTGATTGAAACCCTTCAGGGACTCCCCATTTTACGTAGGCTAAAGAGAGAAAATTCTTAGTCCAGCCTGCAAGGCCTTTCATGACCTCCTGCTTCCTCTTTTGCCTCACATTTTGTGCCCCTCACTCTCTTTCAGTTCGAATCCTCCACACATGCTGTTTCTTCTCCATGGAAGCTTATCCCTACGCTCCTCACTGTTCATTCCACGCGTCTGTCAAGCCTCCGCCTAAGTGTAGCCCGTGTCAGACGGCGTCTCCGACACCCGTCATGGCCCACTCTTGCTGTACGGCCCTACAGTGTTCGAACAACCCCAAAGGGAGGGTGTGTGTGTGTGTGTGTGTGTGTGTGTGTGTGTGTGACTGTCTTTCTCCTTCACTACCCTGTAAATTTGATGAGGGCAGAGACCATGACTTTTTGTTCTGTACAGGCCTGTACTTGGTACTTGACAAAAGCTTGTCAACAGCAAAAATGAATAAATGAATGAATAAAAAGCTCAATCAAAAACAATCCCATATGTTCTGATAAGGTGAATCTTCATCAATGTAAAAAAAAAAAAAGAAGGAAAAAAAAAGCAATCCCATAATACGGCATGTGAATGAGTGTGACTGCCAACTGCCAAATACACCTGCCAAGCACTAACGACAAACGCATGCCCAGAGCACGCCCGCTAGGTTTCCGAAGAGCTGAGACTGAATGTGGCCATCAAGTCAGCGATGTGAGGAGAAGAAAGCAGGTCTGCCTCCTCTCTCCTCTCGCGGTGTGAAACGCGGTAACGGCTTTATCTGCTCACGCGGCAGCAGCGCCAGCCTCCATGGAGAAGGGCCTGCACGCCGCGCCTGTGGCAGGACCGAGCAGGCCACGCTGGGCCACGCAGGGGCGAGCAGGCCACGCCGGGCCACTCAGGGGCGAGCGGGCCACCCCGGGCCACGCAGGGGCGAGCGGGCCACGCTGGGCCACGCAGGGGCGAGCGGGCCACCCCGGGCCACGCAGGGGCGAGCGGGCCACCCCGGGCCACGCAGGGGCGAGCGGGCCACCCCGGGCCACGCAGGGGCGAGCGGGCCACCCTGGGCCACGCAGGGGCGAGCGGGCCACCCTGGGCCACGCAGGGGCGAGCGGGCCACGCAGGGGCGAGCGGGCCACGCCGGGCCATGCAGGGCCGGTCTCAAGCAGCAGCAGCCCAGGCGAGCGCAAGGCCCCAGGTGGCCGGTCAAAGCACCGCGTGACTGTTAGATTAGCTCAGATTAGTGACACTTCCTTCTTTGCCTTTGGAGTCACAGTTCTGGGAAGATTTATTAATAAATTTGTAATAATAGTAATCTTGTAAAATAATCTTGTAATATATTACAAGAAAAAGAAGTCAACGTGCTAACATAAACAGAAAGAAGCAGAGACGAGGAACAGAGGGGAAACCTCCAGCATCATTTAAGCTCTCACACTCAGCCACACCTGAAGTCAGCTGAATGCCAGGCTTTCCAGGCATGCAGGACACAAATTTTTCTTTTTGATAAAGTTGATTGAGAAAGTCTTTCTGCCACTTGCAGCCATGTGCCTTGATTTATACATCTTCCGAACCAACCAACTCACGTTTCTAATACTTGAAAACACAAAGCCTTGGAGGGCCCTGTTTCGGCACCAATAAGTAACTTAAAGATTATGGGTTCGGCTCGAACTTGAGAACTTACACGCGGCGGACGGCGACAGCAAACACTGCCATCATCGCAACAGCGCACAGGCCGCACAGAAGCTGAGGAAGGTAGAATATCACTGAGGAAGGAAGCAAAGAGGAAGGAAATATCCCTTCCAGAGAAGCTCTGTCCCCCTCTCCACTGAGGGCTGCTGCCATCGCAGGGAGCACCCTGGGAAAATACTGGCGTGTTTCCCGCGCGTCTGAGCGAGGACTCCCACCGCCAGGCCTCGCTTCCCCGGGAACAGACTGCGCTGCTGTCTGTTTTATCACTAGTTTAAACAGATAATCCTGCTGTCATCTGACTCTCGTGGATCTTATAACAGTTGCGATTTTATATCTGTTTGTGTGATGGAATTAACCTTCCAATCTTACACCAGGCTTTTTATCCTTGTGCCACGGGGCTCCTCAGTGCGCACGTAAGAGCAAAACAACGCAGAACAAAGAAGTTAGATGAGTAACTGAACAGATCTTTTTAACCCATAGCAGAAGCAACTGGCTGACAGCTAAGTGTGGGCTTATCTACAAATGCTCATTTTGTACACAAAATTCTGTGTCTATTTTTTTAATTTTTCCAAGAGCTTGGTTTTCCAAAGAAAAAGGGATTCCAGTCATATTGCTAACATTTAGAGAGTATTTGCTATAAGGCAGGTGCTGCTTCTTGTTTGAACTAATTTAGCCTTTTTAATGATTTTAGTGTTGTCTTCACTTTACTGATGAACAATCTCAAAGAGGCGGCGTCCAGGTTCAGACTCACAGCTGTGCACCCAGGCTCTCTGCGGGGCTTCCCTCTGCCCTTCCAGAACCTCCCACCCCCGACAGTCATGGCTGTCTCAGTCAGCTCTTTCTCCTCTTTGGTGTGTCAACAGTGTTAAAGCTTTATACAAAATTTATTTAAAATCTTTATTTAGAGATTTGCATGAAATCTCTATCCTACACTTAGCTATTTTGTTCTACTTTCTGGTAGATTCCTCAATGTTACCATTTCTTTTCTAGAATTTCTAAAAATTTTAATGAACATTTTCTATTTCCAAGAGCTCTTTTCTCGTTCTCTAAATTTTCTTTCTCCTGGTTTCCTTAATCCCTGTGTGGATACAAATTAGAATTTATTTGTGTTTCTCTTTTGTGTTCCTTGCACTGTATCTATTTCCTCAGGGACGTTGGTTTATTTGGTTGTTTTTCGCGGGTGCTAGTGTTATCTCAGATGCACAGTAGCCCCTTATTCTTCCTTCATATTTGAGGTTGTGTTAACATGGATGAAGTTTTTCAACTGACTTGATTTGCTTAAGAGTATGACTTAGGGAACGAGCTATGATACCAGGGTTCCTAAATAACACCATTCGGAAGTCACTGGGTGGGGGCCACTGTCCAATTTATTTAGGGAAGAAACTTCTGGTCTTCTAAGTAGGAATTAGAGGAAATTACGCCAGCACTGTGCACATTGTAGTAGCTGACTATTGCATGCATAGTCTTCCATCTCCTTATTTTGAAACTTTGTCTGCAGAACCTAACGTCTCCGGGTCCTGACCCTCTGTGGGTTCTGCCAAGCAAATTGTCTTTTTTCTTAGTCATGTCTTTTCTGAGACCTTCTTGGCTGCAGCTTCCCTGCTACCTCAGTGACAACTCTATTCACTTTCTGTCTTCTAGAATTTTGTTGAACTCTCATCTTCCTATGGCACCTCTCATTCTCTTCTGTGAATTTGCATGTATTTATTCTTTTGGAATCACCACATTACAAGGTCAGAAGGAAAGTGATAAATGCTGTCTTGAACCAGAAGTCTCGTATCCACCACAGGTGCTTGGGACCCACCTCACTGGTCTCTGTAGGACTTCACTCTGTCCCAACACCCTACTCTCCTGTTCCTCTGCTCACTCCCTCTCTGATTGGCTTTTTCCAATATTCATCACATGCTCAGATCTCTATCAGCCAAAAAATAAAAAGAAATTAAAAAGAAACAGTATTTACATTCTACTAAACCCTCATGACAGCCTCTTTCCTCTCTATATAGTCAAACGTCATAAAGGAGTTGTCACCTTTGTTTCTCCACCTCCTTATTTTTCAGTGACTGCTCAGATACTGCAATCTGGCCTTCACTACCACCTCACAGGAACTATCCTGACCACGTGACACCCTTTTATTAAATCTAGTTGATATTTTTCACTATATACTTGAGCTGTTTGTAGCATTTGACACCAGTGACTAGGCCCTTGTTCTTCCCATTTTCTATGGACCATGATAACAAAGTTTCCTTCCTGACTTTCTATTATTTCACTCTCAGTATTTTCCATGAGTTCCTCTTCCTCTGTTATCCCTTAAATGTTAATAGTTTTCAAGATTCTGTACTGAGTTTCTTCTATTTTCATTTTAAAAATTATTTACAAATTATCTCTTCTAATCTTGTATCTACATTTATTAGCTATCTCTTAGTGACTTAAAAATTAGACCTTCAGTCCAAAGCTTTCTTTTATTCCAAATTCCTGTATCCAATTACTACCAGGGATCTTAACTAACACGGCCAATGAACACTCCAAAATCAATATCTCCCCTCCCCTCCCAATCTCACAAATCTGCTTTTTCTATATTCTTATCTCAGATGGAGACCAGTGTCATCTACCCAGTTGCCTACGCCCCATAGTCAATCTTCCTGGAGTCCTAGGATCCACTCTTTTTTGAATCTATTTTATTCTGTGCGACATATCCTCAACTGATCCAGTTCCATTCAACTCCACTACTCTTGTTAGGCAACAAACACAATTTGGGTCTGTGTCTTGAATCTTATTCTCTAGAAGGCCTCCCTGAACTTCCTCCTCTACACCATTCCCTCCTGCCACACTCCTCTTCAGCCCTGTGCTCCTCATTCACAGCACTCTTCACAAGGATAAACAAATGACTCGTTATGTAAATAGTTGTTTGTCATTTATGTCCTTCAAAAAATGTAAGCTTCTTGAGGGAAGGGAACACTCATAATATTTGTTGGATGAAGGAATGGATAAATCTTTCTAAAAATTCATTTCCCACACTGTCACCAGCTTAATCTTTCTAAAACGCAGACTCATGCCACTCCACTGCATAAAAGTCTTCAATGGGAAAAAGTTTGTGAAGTCTTCAGTGGGTTCCCACTGCCCTTAGCAACTGACTAAGTTTATGTCTAAACTTTTTAGCATAAAATACCAGGTTCTCTAAGACCTGGCCTGCTTACCTCTACAGTTTTGTTTTTACGGTGACTACTTAATATCACTGCTGTCCTCAACCTTAGTGCAGATAAATTAAATACTTCAGAAATGAAAAAAGAGCAAAAACCACTCTTTTAATACCTTATTGTACTCAAATTAAAAAATAAATAATAAAATGATTAAATAAAGTCCGAAGTCTTTTTTCAGACAAGCACCTGAAATTACCTAAATCATCTGGGATGCTTGTTTATTAAGAAGCAAAGACTATTTCAGGTGAGTTAATATTAAGTGTAGTGCATCCCAACAAGATTCCACAGCAAGAATTACTTAGCTGGTGTTACTCACTTTGGACATCGGAATCTTGAGGAAAGCAGAGACCACCTGGTCAGGCCTGTGTTTGTCCATCTCGCATTGCTGCAAAGGAACATCTGAGCCTGGGCAGCTCAAAAAGAGAAGAGAAGAGAAGGTCATTCGGCTCTCGGGGCTGCGGGCTGCACAGGAAGCGCTGCGTCTGGGGAGGGCTTCAGGGAGCTGCCAGTCAAGACGGAAGGTGAAAGGGCAGGTGCCACATGGCCACAGCAGGCGAGAGAGGGAGGAGGTGGCTGTTTCAAACAGCCGCTCTTGTGTGAACCAATACGCTGAGAACTCGCTCACTGGGGCGCACCAAGCCCTCCATGAGGGGTCTGCCCGCAAGACCCCAACAGCACCCACCAGGCCTCACCTCCAACACTGGGGATCAAATTTTAGCATAAGATTTGGAGGAAACAAACATTCAAACCATAACAGGCATCTCTCTGTATCTACATGTGAAGGACCTCATGAGGGTATAAAAGAATTTATTCAAAATGACTGAACCAACTGTAGAATGAGAAATATGTAAAATGGAACGATAATTAAAAGGAAATGCTTAAAAATTAAAAAAAGAAAAAACAAAATAAAAATAAAAACAAAGAATTACTTAACTCAGTAAATGGTCAGCTGCTTCTTTCTAACAGACCCAAGTCCCACTCCGCAAAAGGCGGCGGCGCCCAGTCGGACGTCGGTGCACAGCGTGCGTCAGACCTTCGGAGAAGCTGACTTTGCACATTGGAGAACAACAAGAACACATTTTTTTCCTGCCTTAATGATATAATCTGTCCTTCAAAGAAGTGCATGTGGGATTTGGGATTGGGAGGCAGAAGACAGATTCGGCAGTTGTCAGACAAAGCATGAAGAGGCGAGGTCTGCTCGGCGGGGCGGGCGGCCACTCTGTCCCCACGTGCCTCGGGACGCGACACCGCGACGGCTGCTCCGCTGAGGCCAGGTTCCGTGTGGTTAACGTGGAAAACAAAGAGGCAGGAAGTAAAGGGAAACATGATTTCTCCCACATGTCTACCTTTTGGGTACTTCTCCCTTCTTTGAAAGCTGCTGCCTCCCAAGGGAACTGGCTCGGGACTCGCAGGCAGGAGAACTCGGCTCGTAGATAGCTGGAGATGACGAAGGAAAACGTGATCAGAACAGTTGCTGGGTGGACAACTTGAGAGTGGCTATGAAACATCCTCCTATTTGACCCTAATATACCAGCATAAAAGGACTTTTAAGGAGAAGGAAAAAACAACACTTGGGTTGTAGCAGTTATACCGGACAAGCTATTCATATATAACACACTCGATCCCAGCTCTCGCCCACCAAGGTACTGGTGATCACAACTAAGTAGTTTGCACAAGGGAATTGACTCTGGGCTCAGAGAACCTTCTTCTGTTTGCCTCAGGCTGTTGTGTTAAGATTTTATCTGGGCTGAGACATCTTGCTTCAGGGGCCTGCCCAGATGAGTCTTTGTTTGTCAACCCCAGGCTCAGGGTCAACCCCAGGCTGGGACAGCGGATCCATTATCTGTTCTCTTGGGTAACTGCCTCCTCTAAACAGGATTAGCATTCTTTGATCTGACTGCTTTGTTCTTGTTTGCTGTGACAATGGGAAACATTTAAATGTTTTCTGGCCTAAAGAGACTGTTCCTGCCTAGAGACAAAAATGACAATACATCTGACATCTGTGTAGTACCACTGAGTGTTCTGGGAGCAGCAGCCACTGCGATGGCGGCGTGTGCCCCGCAGGCACTCCTGCAGCCCTGAGGCACCCACCTCTCCAGGCCTGCAGTGTGGTCTGCCGGGCCTCACAGCTGAGTCCCTTCCTAGGAATTGCCCTCAGCTGAGGGAGCTTCCTGGACCAAGTTTATGTCCTTTTCACCCCCCACCCCCCGTCAGCCTGTATGCAATGGCTAGCCATTGTAGAAGTACAAAGTCCTGGCCCCCTTGTCTCCATTTATAACAACTTTGAAGGGCCACTCTCGCTCCAGAGCTCCTAAGGGTGGGCTGAGATCTCAGCTGCAATCACATGGAAGATCAACTTTTCTTTCTGCCTAATCCTGCCTTCCTCCCTTTCTTATATAAATCTTCTACATATCTTCCATCTCAGAGTCTGCTCCATGGAACCCAATCTAATTACTAATATCATTAAGGTTTAATGATCCACTTAATTTCCAATATCTTATGGTTTACATTAGATTTACCCAAGTATAGAAACAGAAATTAATCATTGAGGATGGATTCTGCCATTATGAGAGAATTGTCTAATTCATAATTATTTCAATCTTCTAAATTACCAATTATTTTATATTTAGCAATTTGTATTTATTGATACATAGTTCTTTTAATAACAAGTTTACAGGGAAGATATGAGTTAGATGAAAAGAGCACACACTACCTACTTTAAGTCTTATTTAGTTCTGATTATTTCATTTATTCTAATTTTAGGGCAAAGCATTTCTGAGTAATTTGAAAAAGCTTATCCATAACTCACTTTTGTTTTTAGGTTCATAGCTTTAGGTTCAGTGTTAAATATGAAGACTTTTAAAGAAATCTACAAGTAGACTTATGACTTAGCCTGTCCAAAATCCCCACCTTTGCATAAACTCCCCACCCTGCAACTCGAGCGCCTGCGAACTGTCAGCCCTCGCTGACCGAACCCCGGGCGTGAGCAGTGACCCAGCCTGGGCGGTCACAGTTTCCCAGCTCCTTTCACAGTGACTAACTCAAGTGTGAGTTTATGACCTAAATAGGGCTAATCAGATTCTCCCCTAGAATTTACATATGCATTCTGGGGGAAGAAAAGCTGTAGCCACCTTTTCTGGTGTGTACCACGAGCTCACAAACAGAATGAAGCCAATACCCAGAGAGGAGAAGAACTAAAAGATGTAATCATTTGAGTGCTGGATACAGTCAGGAGTCCAGTCTGCCCTTTGGCCATCCCAGTTATATGAGCCAATAAATTCTACTGTACTTGACCAGTATGAGTTCGGCTTCTGTCACTTAGAAAGAGACCTAACACAGGTTTTATTTGCACTCACATCACTCCTCTGAGGACTCAATTTCCAGCATCTCTTTTCCAAGAGCAAAGGCAAGGACGACTGTAGGCCACACCCAGCTAAACTGTCTCCAATCTTTGTTACACCCCCGCTAGTTATTTTCCTTCTGTATCCATGATCCCAATATTTCTAGTCAGCCAATAGGTAAATGTGTTCACAAAGCAATTCTTTTTTTTTTCTTTTGAGACTGAGTCTCGCTTTGTTGCCCAGGCTAGAGTGAGTGCCGTGGCGTCAGCCTAGCTAACAGCAACCTCAATCTCCTGGGCTCAAGCAATCCTGCTGCCTCAGCCTCCCGAGTAGCTGGGACTACAGGCATGCGCCACCATGCCTGGCTAATTTTTTCTATACATATTAGTTGGCCAATTAATTTCTTTCTATTTATAGTAGAGACAGGGTCTCGCTCTTGCTCAGGCTGGTTTCGAACTCCTGACCTCAAGTAATCCGCCCTCCTCAGCCTCCCAGAGTGCTAGGATTACAGGCGTGAGCCACCTCGCCCGGCCACACAAAGCAATTCTTTACACTTTTTCTGAAAATATAATTTCCTGCTTTCTAACATGACCGATTTCTAGTCAAGAGACTGAAGTCCTGCTGTGCTACATTTTCTTTGACTTAAAAATTTGTCTGTGTGAAGATGAGCTTTTGGACTGTGAAACTGCAACCAAAGCACATGGTTTCCCTGATGGCAATTTTCTCAAATTACTGACATATTGATTAGGAAAAAATAGCCTCCATAGTGCTAAATTTGCAAACCCAGATCTAGTGAGGCAGCAAATATCACATGCTTCATTAAAATAGTGAAGAGAAATCAGTCGTGGGACAATTAATTGTGGAAACCTGCGATTCGAGCATATAATAAATAAGCATCTTAACCACTCCGTAGGACTGGCTTTTTACGCCCTTTTAAAAGTGTCCCAAGAGTCACAGTGACAAGATTAGCTTATCGACAAATGATTTTTGCAGCTCCAGAGTAAAATTATTCTGTGAATGAGAACCCTGTGCCTTGTGTTATAAAGCCAGTTCAGGTCGGCGTCCGCCCCGTGTGCCAACTGCTGACGTGTCGCAGGTGTCCCGCGCACGAAGGTGGAGGCCGGAACAGAGCTGCAGGCGGAGCACACACAGGCCTGGCTCCGGCAGTGGCCGGGCGGTTCCCTGGTCCACACAGAGCACGCTTCGCGCCCTGTTTGCACACGCATTCTCGGCTACGGGGCCGTGGGAGGCTAGAATCGGAAGCACGGGCGAGACCCCCGTCCCGCGTAGTCCCTCGAAGTCGCGGCTCGGGGGACGCAGGGACCGCGCGGCCGGCCTGCAGCCGCCTGCCCGCGCCACGCCCGCGCCACGCCCGCCCCCAGCGCCGGCCGGCGGAAGGAGCACTGGTGTAGGGCAGAGAGAGGACTGAGATTTAAGTCCTGCCCTTGACACTTTCTAGATTTATGATCTTGGTCGAATTATGTAACGTTTCTATTCTCTATATATTTTTTGCATTTTCATCTATTCCTCTACCTCACAGAGCTGTTATTAGAATTAAATGAAATGATACAAAGCACTTTGTAAACCTAAAATTATTTTGCAGTTACAGGTATAATAATTATAACCAAATTGTAATAGTGGTTAAATGAAAAAATGCAGATTATAGTAATCATCAGTAACTATTTAGTAACTTTCTCAGCATAACACTGGACTAATTGTCCTATGAGGATTTTTCCCAGAGAAAGAATCCTTATCTACAGGTGTTTACAGTCCAAAGGACAACAAAGGAACAAATGGATTTCTGGAGGTTAAGTCAGGGTATTTTGCCTCTTAACGATATGGCAAATTTAGGAGACTGTCATTAGATGCCTCTGGCTGTGAGTAGCAGAAAGCCCCAGTGCGGCGTCTGAGACAGAAGTAGGGCAGCTCCCGCCACCGCCTGTCAAGGCCCAGCTCAGCTTCTCTGTAATTCTATCGCTTCTTCCCTTCTGCGTCTGTTGGCTTCTTCCGCAGCGGGTAGCAAGATAGCTGTCACACCCAGACTAGGTAAAGTTCAGAGGTTGAAAAGGTCTGATTTTCCAGTGTTACCTACTTAAATGTGAAGAAATTTTTTCCAGAAGCCCTAGCCAACCTCTCCTCATATCTCCTTGGCCTGAAAAGGATACAGGGGAAACACAATAAATGGCTTAAAACAACTAGGATGTATTTGCCTGAGTCGAGGATGGAGCCAACTGTTCTTTAAGCATAGGCTGTATGGCAGAGGGGTGGATGTGTAAGCAGAATTAGGAAGGAGGCATTCATAGGGTCTGATGCCTTACCTTTCCCACTGTTCTGTCTCTGTCACTAGTCCTGACTTCCAGGCCGCAATTAATAGCCAACAAAGGTGATGGCCCTGGTAGAAGTAGAGGGAAACTGACTACGTGTTAATACCAGTTCCATCTCCAGTCAGCCGGCTTGTCAACTCCAGAGCAATGGGGAGTACCTAGAAATTAAGCCAGTTTTGTCAGCATTGTTTCTTTGTTGTATATTATCCTGCTCTTGCAGCATTATAGTGAACGGCCACGTTGGAAAACAGTTGAGCAAATTATAAATAATTACGGTAAATTTAATGGCGAAAGCAAATATTCAGGAATCTAGAAAGAAGAATAGCAGCAGTTTGAAGAATTTAGGAAAACAATGACCTGAGATAGAGAAAATGGCATTAGATAAACACTAGAATGGCATAGAAAATGTGGCCAGACACCTTAGGAAGGACAAGCGAAAAAGTGGGTAATCAAAGAGCAAAGTTGGCAGGGAATACCAACTGGAAGACCAAAGATATTCATATTCAAAACAATTTTAAAGAAACTGTAAATATCAAAAGAAACACACTTGAGAGATAGATTTAATCTTTGGGCTGCCAATCTATGACTGCTAGTAGGAGAAGGGAGGAGAATCGTATGGAGATATCTAATTTCTAACATCCAAATGTAGAGCCATCTGCAGAAATCTGAAGTTTAATTACTACTCTAAAACATTTCTGTCCTTGATTTAAAAAGAAGAAAAATATTAAATTGTCCACATACTCAAAACCAATTCTATTTGGTTCTATTTCATTTGTATGGATTATTTCATATATAATATCAAATAGAAGAAGATTCTCTAAATTACTATCCCCAAAAGTTTTACCTTATCAAGGCTGATTCTCAACAGAAATAAAACAGCTCATGTTCCTTTGTGGTTAAGTTTTTTAATGCCCAGGACATTCGATTCTATTTCTCATTTCTATTCCAGTAGTATTACATCTGACAAGAATTAGATAAGGCTTTTTCCCTAGCGCACGTGCAGAAAACACTGCTTCCCACCTGTCTTCCGGCACTCCAGCCGCTCGCACTGCCCACATCAGGCCAGGAGCTGCGGTGATTCGAGCCGTTTTATGGAGGGCTTTGTTTTATGGCCAGGGTGCTAATGGTCAACTCGCAGCTCAGCTTTGCAATCTTATTTCTTTTCAACCTATCCTCACCCCAATTCAAATTACCATAGAAAACAACTGAAGTCACTTTCTCAAGGACGTCAGGAGACCAGAGAGATGATTACATAACCGTCAAAATAAATAAGCGTCCACAAATGCATAGACACAGGACAAATGTACCTGAATCTATTTTTGGCTAATGAAAACTCTTACCATTTTTGGTGCGCCACAGTTCACGCACATGAAATCTCAGCTCAACGCAAACATGGGCAGCAGCTTTGATTTGTTTCTATGGTTTCAAATCACTGCAAAAGGCACTTGTGGTGCAGCTGACTGCAATGCCTTCTGCTAGAACTCTGGTGCAACGCCTGCCTCCTTCTCCAGCTTTTTAGAAATGCTATCACAAAACTAGCAATTCTGATTCTCTGAGGTTTTTCTTTAATTACTACTTTAAGAAAATAACCCCTTTAAGTGCTTGATATGTCTTTGATTATGCTGTAGAGAGAAAAAGGACGATATTCTACTATGTAATCCTTCACTTGGTCATTGAAAAAATGTAAACAGAATACTAGATATGTAAAATAAATTAGGCTTTACCTACATTTAAGAAGCCACAACCAAGGTTAAATATATTAGTTACAATAAGGATAGCCAGAGAAAAGGGATTTCTGAATTTTAGATCCACTACCTCCTGCCACAATAAATTTGTGACAGATATTTGCAGAGTGGACAGTCTGCAAAAATATACACTTAATTCCACAGGGCTTTGACTAGAAACTACTTATGAGATTCCAACTCTTATGTGAGTTAAATAGTGTCCCTCCAAATTCAAATAAACTCCTTGCAGATACAGTGATTTAAGATGAGGTCATGCTGGAGTAGTTCTGAGTGCAGTACTAGGCCCTACATCCAGTCCCTGGTGTCCGTACAACACGCACAGAGGCACACAGGGAAGAAGGCCGTGCGCAACACAGGCACATATTGGAGTGAGACAGCTACACGCCATTAGCACTAATAATTGCCAGCAACCACCAGACCCACGGAGAGAGACACAGAACAGATTCTGCCTCCGAGACTCTAGAAGGAGCCAACCTTGAGCATATCTTGACTTAAGACTTCTAACCTCCAGAACTGGAGCGAGTGAGTTACTGTTGTCTCCAGCCGCCCAGCTTGCGGCACTCTGCACAGCAGCGCTGGGAGCTGTCGCCTTGCGGGCGCTGCGTGGCGTGTGTGCCCGAGACTCCCCTGCGTCTCCCCAAGGCCCAGGCTGGAAGTTGGCCCCTTGGCTCCTCTCTGCCCGCCCACATCCTGCCTGTAGCCGGCCAGGTCTCCCACTCTCACAGTGGAATAACCCATCCAAAGGAAAGAGCGTTTTCTTAGAGACTAGGGCACACCAGCCTAACAGCCCACCCGTGCTGCCCTGCCCACCGGACCCCGCCTTGTCCCTGCCGGAGAAAGAGAGGGTCCCTTCCCAGCCCCGCGCCCCGCCTCTCCCACGGCCTTCTTATGCTATCAGCTGCATGGGACTCGAGAAAGGAACGATTCAAAGCACAGTCCAAATAGAAGAAAGAGTTTTAAATTTATTTTCTCCTCACTCCAAATTCTCTGAATACTAATTGTAGTTGAGCCTCTTCCTCTCACGTGGTTCGATAAGGAGAAAACTTAAGCCCTCCCACGAGGCCAGAGTAGGCTAAAGAAGACACTCTTCTCTGGGTTGATGATAGGACTGCAATGCAATTCAGAAAACATTAGTGATCATCTTCATTGCTCCAGGCACTGTGCTAAGGAATGAGGAATCGATACTGAATAAGATAGCAACTCTGGGCCGGGCGCGGTGGCTCACGCCTGTAAACCTAGCACTCTGGGAGGCTGAGGAGGGCAGATTGCTTCAGGTCAGGAGTTCGAAACCAGCCTGAGCAAGAATGAGACCCATCTCTACCATAAATAGAAAGAAATTAATTGGCCAACTAATATATATAGAAAAAAATTTCCCGGGCATGGTGGCACATGCCTGTAGTCCCAGCTACTCGGGAGGCTGAGGCAGGAGGATCGCTTGAGCCCAGGAGATTGAGGTTGCTGTGAGCTAGGCTGACGCCACGGCACTCACTCTAGCCTGGGCAACAAAGCGAGACTCTGTCTCAAACGAAAAAAAAAGATATAAACTCTGCCCTCCACAGGAGTGAGACAAACAGACCAATAAAATGCATTACAATAATTGCCATGTTGGCGTAAGAACATATCACTTAAACCTAAGAGAAGACTTACCAAGGATACAATATTCTGGAATAAGATCTCTCAACTTCAGCATCATTGACATTTTGGACTGGATAATTCTTTTCTGGGGGAGCTGTCCTGTGCACGGTGGGGTACTTAGCAGCTTCTCTGGCAAAGAGAGATTTTAGAATGAGCATTTGCTGCGATACTGAGAATGTCCTCAAGTGGAGCAAGGCTGAATACAGAAAGACCAGTTTTAAATGTTTGCTGTAATAATTCACACAAATCCTGAACTGACATACGGCAATGGGGGTGAAGAGAAGTAGATGGACTGACGCAATGCTAAGCGAGTGTTATTCAGAAAGACAGGGCCATGGGGAGATGAAAGAATTGAGTTTCACTCTGTAATTCTGGTTTGGGATCTTGGCCTAAAGCTAGCACCACTTACTGGCATGAGAAAAGGTGAGGCCCCACCTCTTAATACACCACCTTCGGGGTTGGGATTTCAACATATGAATTTGGAGGGAACACAAATATTCAGACCATAGCACCAACTCAAACCAAAAAGCAAGAAAAGAAAGACAGATCAAACAGATGGGATAAATGGAAAATGCAAACTAAAATGGTAGATTTAAAATCAAATATATCAGCAATTATATTAAATATAATTGTCCTAAATGTCTCAGGTAAGAGTCAAACATTGAAAGCCTAGATTTAAGCTCTGCCATGTGCTGTTTACAAGAGACATCCAAAACATAAGAATACAGGATTGAGAATAAGAGTGGAGGAAATATCTCATTCCAATACTAACTAAAATGATGCTGTAAATGACTTTATTAAAAGCAAGATAAATACATTAATGAAGATAAAGAGGGTTCCCTCATAATGATAGAAAGTTTCAAAACCCTGAAGATTAACAACTCTAAATTCAAATGTGCTTATTAATAATATGGCTTCAAAAGAATAAATACAATATGATTCATTTACATAAACTTTTAAATTTAATATTATTTTATTTTGAGACAGAGTCTCACTCTGTTGCCTGGGCTAGAGTACCATGGCGTCAGCCTAGCTCACAGCAACCTCAAATTCCTGGGCTCAAGGGATTCACCTGCCTCAGCCTCCCGAGTAGCTGGGACTACAGGCATGCGCCACCATGCCTGGCTAATTGTTTCTATATATTTTAAGTTGTACAGCTAATTGCTTTCTATTTTTTTTAGCAGAGATGAGTTTTTGCTCTTCCTCAGGCTGCTTTCGAGCTCCTGACCTTGAGCCATCCGCCCAACTCAGCCTCCCAGAGTCCTAGGATTACCTCGTGAACCACCTCGCCCGGCCACATTTAAATAGACTTTTAAAACAAAGTTATATTTTTTAGATATGTATACATAGGTGGCAAAACTAAATTTAAAAAAGCAAAAGAAGGCCGGGCTCGGTGGCTCAAGCCTGTAATCCTAGCTCTCTGGGAGGCCGAGGTGGGCGGATCGTTTGAGCTCAGGAGTTCGAGACCAGCCTGAGCAAGAGCGAGACCCCATCTCTACTATAAATAGAAAGAAATTAATTGGCCAACTAATATATATAGAAAAAATGAGCCGGGCATGGTGGCACATGCCTGTGGTCCCAGCTACTTGGGAGGCTGAGGCAGAAGGATTGCTTGAGCCCAGGAGTTTGAGGTTGCTGTGAGCTAGGCTGACGCCATGGCACTCACTCTAGCCCGGGCAATAAAGTGAGACTCTGTCTCAAAAAAA
>VSMD01099418.1:0-33543 GCA_008750895.1 Mirza zaza
CTGTAGTCCCAGCTACTCGGGAGGCTGAGGCAGGAGGATCGCTTGAGCCCAGAAGTTTGAGGTTGCTGTGAGCTAGGCTGACGCCACGGCACTCTAGCCCGGGCAACAGAGTGAGACTCTGTCTCAAATAAAATAAAATAAAATAAAATAAAATAAAATAAAATAAAAACTGGTGCTGACTTTTTGCCCCACTGGGAGGAAAACACAATGCGAGAGACTCAGGAAATGGGGTTTCCTGGTGAATTTGGGCTGCAGAAGTAGACCTCGATTTCTGATGAAATTTAGTTTTATCTATCGTTAAAAATCATTGCCAAATATCCAGCTAACTTTGTGCTGAGCAAATGTGCAGGCTGTGTCTCGGAACAATTCTGCAGTCGCCGAATCTTTGTGCGTGAGAGTCTTGCCTCGGATCAATGCCCCCGACCAGCGCCAGCACTGAGAAGTGGACGCACAGGTAAATGCACGAAAGACTAAGTGCGTGACACCCACGTCCCGTCTCGCCACCCTTTGTAGATAAAACAGATTCCGACCGCGCAGGCCTGCGCAGGCTTCTTGCTCGTTCCTTGTATGTCGAATTCAGATCCTATTGATTATGTCATTTCTCTATTAAGTGGATATTTCACGCCACTTTGATTCCTCTCCTATCCCTCCTCCCCACCCCCCGCCGGAAAGAATCAAAAGAAAAAGAAAGGCTCCTCTGCTCATCTCTACCTGAGATTTTTTTTTTTCTTTCTGACTGTTAATTCAGCTTTGGTGGGCTAAGTGGGTCGTGGGCGGGTGGTCGTGTCACTCGAGGACAGTCTGTGTCCCCGAGCGACTGTTCTCACGGAGAGTGACACTCTGCTGTCCTGAGCTGTTTGTACCCTGAATCCGGTTGTCTCCGGGACGTAAGGGGTGTCTGGCTTCTCACTGCAGGAGGACACGCCACGCTGGGTGTTTCGCCGACGGTCTGGTCGTCCAGCCTCTGGGCGGTTGTGTCCTGGGAGAAACCCACTCACAACGTCAGGTGTGTCCGCCAGACCGAGGCTCCCTGCAAAACCCCAACTTCTCTTTTTATTTGTGCAAAGGTTTATAACGCAAAATCAATTGTGGTAACAACATTCACATTTAAAGTGTTATTGATCTAATCCAACACATTTTTTTTCCTCTGTATTTTTTCACGTGTGACGCACAGCGGGTGAATATTTTTTTTAAGAGAATGCTTTAGGCTTGCCAAGCGTCATTTACACAAATAAAGTTGGGAAACAAGAGCCACAAGAAACACTGGTGTGCTGAGAACAAAAGTTATCGTTGATGGGAACAGGAGGATTTCACAATACGTTTGCTATTTGCCGAATCATGGCTTGACTCTTCCTAGTGTCGTTCCCAGAGCTCCTTGGGTTAGGAAATCCACCCTCTCCTCCTGTGTTTCGACACCTCTCGCCGTTTGCAAACCGGGGCCAGGACAGGGCAAAACGGAGCTGCTAACAGACTGCAGGCTTGCTTGCTCCCAGAAGCGGCACTCCCCACCTGCCGTGGGAGAGCGCCATGACTGGGTCATGCGTGCCTGTCCCCTGCACGCACGTGAGCCGAGCTCCAGCACCCTCTGCACCCAGAGTCCCTCCCGGTCGCCACCGTGTCACTCTGGGCCACACAACTCACAGGTGTGTGCTGCGCTGGGAGCAACAGGGAAGGTGGGCACCGTGTTTTAGGATATCATATTTGCTATTTCAAGAAAAAAACAATAGAAAATTTTATTTTTGGAGACATAAAGCCTTGATGGACATATTTAGAATCAGTTTTGGGTTGGCATTAATATGTAGTGCCTCGTGGCCTCCCGCCAGCCCTGCCCCAGCCCTGGAAGGCCAGACAAGCTCTTAACCAGGAGTCATCAAACTACGGCCCGAGGGCCACACGCGGCCCGCCGAGGACATTTATCTGCCCGCCAGGTGTTTTTGCCGCCGCTGCCTGTCCTGCTTAGCGGCCGACTGGTCCCGGGCCCACAGTGCGCATGTGTGGAACGTGCGCCGCGCTCTCCAACGGCCCTCCCGCGGTCTGAGGGACGTCTTGCCCTTTTTGGACACCCCTGGAGTCCCTTCCTGTGCACCCTCCGCCTCACATCACGCCCTCCTTGATTTACACGCGATCACAGCTAATTAAAGCAGAAAGATTTGTTTGTATTACATAGTCATTTTATGCCGACATTGCTTGAGCAACACTTTGTTTCATACATAAACATTTCTCAATAAAATTTTTAAAAATTTTCTAAATGTTCGCTTTTAACTTCTGTGCATCCTTTCTCCTTAATGTGAAGGCATCATGCGTGTTCAGACTTGTTTCTGGTCCAGTGAGTAAAGCCGTGTTGGCTCTGCACTAATTAGCGGAGTTTGTTTTCCGGCCAGGTCTCCACTGGCAGCCCAGGGTGGATCTGAGCCAAGTTTCTGAGGTTAGTTGCTCACTGCGCAGCCCGAAAGCGCACGCACACATGCACAGGCACACACACTTACACAAGCACACACACATGCACACGTATACATATGCAATGCACTCATGCAAACACATGCGCACACTTACACAAGCACACACATGCACACGCACACGTATGCACATGTACACATATGCAATGAACTCATACAAACACATGCGCACACTTACACAAGCACACACATGCACACGCACACATACACATACACAAGCACACACATGCACACACATGTACACACATGCAATGCACTCACACAAACACATGCACATGCACACACACGAACACACACGCAGACACAGGCACACATGTACACACGTGCACACACACACATGCACATACACACATGTATACACAGGTGCACTCACACAATTGCACATACACACGCACACACACATAAGCACACACATGCACACATGTGCTCACACACACACACATGGCTTCAGCACGTGGGGTTGAAAGTGGCCGTCCTGGCAAGGGCTTTATTGCAAGTGACAATTTCTCCCCCCTCTTCAAAAGCCCTACATTACATTATACGTAGGCAAAACCCTGGCTCCCGAGCTCTTGAGAGCAATCACAGGAGATGCTGCTACTCTCAGTTTTCTCCTCTCGGCTACCCAGTATTTGTTTTGAATAATTTGGGGCTGTGGACTAACTTAAAACCTTCTGACAGCAAGGCCCCCAAGCGGTCCCAGGTGGCGGTGGGACGGGAGGGGTGCGGCTCCCCAGGGACGAGGTCGGTTCACGGCTCCCTGTTCACAGCGGAGTCTCGAGGGCTGCTCGCTGCCCTGCCCTGTCCTCTTGTCTGGAAAGCGCAGCAGCCGCGGTGCCTGCCACGTGGAACAGACTAAGTGAAGGTTAGCACAGTGTCAAGCTTGACAATTATCGCTGTTATTGCTGTTGAAACTTCGTCCACGATGAAGACAAGGGCTGCAGTGAAGAGTGCACTGTTTAAACCCGGCTCAGAGCGACCGTCAGCCCCATCTAACTTGCAGAGACCTCAGCTCCCAGGATCTCTGGAATATTCACAGCCGCCAGGGAAATGCTATCCGGGCTTTGCAGCAGACAGGATAGCAGCCCAAGACCTCTCTGACGGGTACCATAGCTGCTTGTTTTAATTTGAAAAAAAGCTATGTCTTGCCTACAAATGAAAATATATACATTTTATTTTACGAAGTGAAATAGCTGCAAAATTAGGAATATTGCAGCTAAGGGCAGGACTTCAGTAGGTGCGTTATTTTGAATGGGAATCAAAGATAATGCACGTCACGGCGGAGAACTCCTCAGGTGACCCTTGGACAGACGCCTGCAGCTCCGAAAGCCCCCGGAGAAGTGAATCCAGGTGGTGTGTTTTCAGACCTGTAGGCTGCGGCTTGCAAGAGTTCAATGCTGTCTGGTCCATGAAGGTTTGAAACTGGAACAACAGACCCACAGGCACGCATTTCAAAAATATGTAGGGAGGCTTTTGAGATCTCCCGTTGTAATGATTGCTCTTCTCCAAAGGTGGCTTGGAATACCATCGCAGGGAATCGAGTGCTGCTGGAACTGTTTCCTTGTGAATGCGAAGATCTGAGAGCTCTCCTTCCTTGTTTATTCTCACCCTGCACACGAAAACACGTCTGTCTCTGGAGCGTCAGGTTTGGGGTCTTGGAGCATCAAAAATATCACCGGATTTGACTATAAAATGGCAAAAATGTCTTCTTCTATTTTAAGCACATGCAATGGGACCACAAAAGAGAAGGGCTTGACTAAAATTTGTCTTAGATTTTGGCGTGTAAGCTCTTCAGAAACATGGCAAGAATTTATTTATTTAATATACTACTGCACTTCTTTTCTCTCCTACTTTCTTGCCTGTTAGTCAGAGTGCTGAAACTTAAGCACGGTCAAGAGAAGAGGGATATTCAAAATTGTATTTACGTTAGGGGACTATTAAGAACTGCGAAGTCTATCTTCCATAGCAACTTTCATTCAATATGTTTTGGGGAAATCTCAGACACTGTATGTATACTCTAACACATTGATACGCAAACTATTAAATCAGGGATGGTTACTTACAAAAGCAGTAAAGAATAAAACTACAACAGAGCACTAGCTTTTTATACATAAAAAATGTGGTGTAGTACAGGGGATTTTTAAAAAATCTGTCTAGCCAGGAGCAGTGGCTCCTGCCTGCAGTCCCAGCTACTGGGGAGGCTGAGGCAGGAGGATCGCTTGAGGCCCAGGAGATTGAGGTCGCTGCGAGCGAGGCTGACGCCACGGCACTCACTCGAGTCCGGGCAACAGAGCGAGACTCTGTCTCAAAAAAAGATTGTCGATACTTTAAACCTAAAAGGAAATGGCTTGTACTTTTAAAACAGATAAAAACAACCTATTGGCGACCAGTACAATACACTTTGTACGAGTCACTGCCGTTACCGCCGAACACTTTTATTCTAATAAAAGATACATTTAAACAACTTTTATTTATGTTAAGCAATACATGATGGGGGCAGTTGTCAAATCATGTGGAATAACAACAATTGTTCCTTTTTTTGAGACAGGGTCTTGCTCTGTCACCAGGCTGGAGTGCCGTGGGGCAATCGCAGCTCCCGGCGACCTTGAGCTCCTGGGGTCAAGTGGTCCTGCCGCCGCCTCCCAATGATCACAACAGCGATTGGTTCATACCGCTGATCTCGGTCAGACTGAGAACCTTTAGTAAAGCAGTGACAGCTCAAGGCCTTGGGTTTGGAGAAATGACACCTAGCATCGCATAACACTTGGCATTTGCCACAGACACTACGACTGAAACATTTTTTTAGTGGATGTGCATTCATTTGCATTGTGTTTCGGTGTCGGGTCTTCTTGGATCAAAATGCGACCACCGATCTTGGAACGAGAGCACCCTCCTGCGAACTCCGGGAGAGCAGGGGCAGGTGAGAGCCGCCCGGGAACGAGGCCGCTCCCCGTGGGGCCACAGCCGCCGCTGGGCACAGCCCTCCCGGCGGCTCACGCACACAGGCACACACACGCACACACATACACTCACACACACTCACATGCACATACTCACACTCACACACACGCACACACACATACTCACATTCACTCACACACACACACATACACTCACACACACTCACATGCACATACACTCACACACACGCACACACACATACTCATACTCACTTATACACACACACGCACGCACACACTCTCTCACACTCATACTCACACACATACACACATGCACACTCACACATACACTCTCACACACTCACAGACATGCACACTCACACTCACACACACGCACTCACACACTCACACACATGCACACTCAAACACACACGTGCACACAGGAGCACATCCACGTCCAAAGCCGTGGGGGACCAGCGTGTGGACCTGGTGCACGCCCTGCAGGCCACACGCTGACAGCCAGCTCCGCCCTGTGGGAATCTGGACGTGGAGCTGGCTGTGGCTCTGAGCGACAGGAACTCACAGGGCGACACGAGCACAGGGCGACACGAGCACAGACGGAGGGACCTGCCCTGGCGTCCTCCTCCAGCCGCTCGGCCTCACCCAGCGTGGGCGCTGGGCCCGGAGTCTCGCGGTGAGGGTGAACCATCGCCGACGGGCACCAGTAAGGGTGTGGCCCCGTGGGAGCCTTGACAACGTTAACACACCCACTGCCGCGAGTCGTGTTCCACTCAGGCTGGTTTTCAGCCTGGGGCTGCAGGAGGCAAAACCCTGAAGTTGGTTCATGAAAATCTTGCTTGTTGATGTTCTCATTGTTGCAGTTAACACTGACGACTTAATTCTAAAAACGTGGATTGCGCTGCACATAGCTCAGGCACAGAAAACAATAAAAACCAGTGAATTAGAAAGGATCATTTGTTAATCAAACATCACGCCCTGGGGGAAATGTTTTCTCTAGTGTGGCAGTCAACGTGTTAATAAGCAAAATAATGTCCACTCACAAGACCCTAGTTGGTCTGAAAAGTTGGTCTCCCGGAGGTAGAAAGTGGAAGGGGGTTACCGGAGGCTGGGCAGGGGCGAGGAGATGCGGTCAACGAACACAAAAGCGCGGCGCACAGAAGGGCGGGTCTCGGGTCTGGTGGCGCGGGGAGGGACTGCAGGTGTCAGGAACTCATTGCACGGCTCACAGCGCTGGAGAGAAGATCTGGAATGATCTCAACACACAGGAATGATTTTTCTCATGTAAGGATACCCCGTACCAGGAACGTTGTACCTTATTCTAACATTTTAACTGTATTTCCCTTTCTCTGTCGCAGACCTTGTTTCATCCAATTTGGAAGGGAAACTCTCTTTCCTCTTAAATCCCTGTGCTCTGCCAGGAGGGTTGGGTTACCAGCGCCTTCCGGAGACGGGAATGTGGTCAGGAGCTGGCTTTCCTTTCTCTGTGTTTTCCACATGTACACGGCCACCACGCACGTGCGCGCGCACACACACATGCGCACATTCACACACGCATGCACACACATGCACACACATGCACACACGCACACACTGACAACCAGCATCCATCTGAGGTGACCCGGGGGAATTCTAGGTGTAAGCGTGTTTGGACTGCTCACAGGAAAGTGAATGTCACGCCGGGACTGCCGTGACGGCTACGAGAAGCTCGGTTAGCAAATTAGCGTCGTAACTACCGCCAGCCCTCACGCCACATCCGGCAGCTTCGAGACACGGTGTTTCTCCCGGGTTGCTAGGATGACAGTGCCCAGTTACTCGAGGTTCTACGTCCGTACCCTTCACCACCGACTTCCGCCATCTCCAAACCTCAGGTTAAGTAATCCAGGATCAGAAGCTCCGGTGACGTGACGTGTTCAATTTGACACGTTGCTGGCTGTGAAGAACTCCTGGCGGGCTGAGGTGGACGAGCTACTCCTACCGAGCTCCTCGCCGAGGGTGCCGCCTGCCAAGCCGGCCAGCACCTGACGCTCTTCCGGCCCCTCCCTCAGATGTTCTTTTGTGATGAGGAGAAAGGACAGACGGAGCAGGCAGCTTTGTGCTCCTGGTGACATGGGAAGGCCAGAAACCCCCGCGTAGAGATTCTCGGAGGAGTCGGAACTTCAGGGAGAGAAAAGATAAAGGTCATCGGCAACGTTGACCTTCGACCTTGCAATTCTCTGCGACCACGCCCAAGGCCACTGAAGCCTTGGGGAGCAAGTGACACGGTGACCATCAAAATAACCAGGTCGTGACTGCAAACAACAATGACTTTGGCGGAGGTGACAGAGGGTTTGGTTTTAAGTTGTAGCGGCGACGTTAGACTCAGACAATAAACTCTAAGCGGAGCCTTCCTCCATACTTTATCTTTTTTGGAGAGAAGGATTATAAATGCTGTATTTTCCTTGTTTTCGTCGTGACTGCAGTGATCACACACATTATCGTCTAAACCGAGATGCCTTTCAGAATGACAGCCACCCTGTTACTGCCCTAGAGCAATGGGAGTGAACTGCCGCCAGGAGAAGGAAGAGTGCAGGGGCACTTAGCATGCACTCATAGTGAAGAAGGAAAGGTTTGTTTGTTTGTTTGTTTTTTGTAGCATGTGCACCCTCTGCAACTTCAATAGTAGCTTCTAATTATTTGTCACACAATGAAAAAAAAAAAAACAAAACAGTTCAGTTGGTGAATTTGGTCAACACTGAGATTTGTTGCCGGGAAGAAAAAGTGGCCAAGTTTCATCCAAGTTTCAAGCACAACACTTTGAAAGTTGTATCAACAGATAGTGATGATAATGGTCTGGCAAATATCAGGGATTAATTGCAAATATTATAAAATGTTAGTGTGAATATAGGTCTATCCATAAATGTTCCTAGAGTGTAGTTTTTCTTTTAAAGAGCTGCAGAACATTGTGGAAATTCCAACAAAAACATTATGTATGGATCCTCACACAGAAATACCGTTGTATTTCTGTTTTGTGGAAGGAGGTTTAACATCTAGTCTAGAGAGTGGATTGTCATGATTAATAATATTGAGAAATTCTTTAGGAAAAAATTTCGGTCAAAAACAGTATTAAAATACACATAAACACAAAAGATTAGGCCCAGTATAGTGATGCCTCCGGTTGCTCACCTTCATTTTCAAGCCTGCTTTTATGTGAAACTGTGGTATTTCATTAAAATGTAAAACAGCCCCAAGTTAGCTTATTTTTATCTAATGAGTAGGGATTGCATACATTTACCTTGAGTTTTAAAGGCGGAACCAGTTGCTTGTGGTGGCACGATCTGACTCTGTGTAGACACTCCTCCAAAACTGTCGTATGGGTTTCGTGGAGATCAGTGAAAACAACACTGAAATAGCAGCCAGGAGACCTGGCGGGAACGAGCCGGTCCTGGGTGATTCGGGGTGAATGGTGATGCTGCTTTGGATCCCAGTCTTCTAACCAAGCAAAGAAAAGGACCAGATTAGCTTGTACCTCGGCCCTTCCCAGCTCTGCCCCTCTGCCCTTCTGTCCCGGTGACTGGAGCCGCCAAAACCACCTTGCCGTTTGGCCGTCACTCTCTGCAAGATCACCGTCTTGGCCTTGTAAGTATTTATGCATCAGAGAATGGCTTTCATTGAAATGCAGCAAAAACTAACTGCATTTCAATAATACTGGAAGGAAGATTTTTGATTTTGGGACTTTCGACTTGTAAAGAGGGGACCTTATTTTGAATAGTTTCCCTCTAAATGTCTCCGTGTTGGCAGTCAGACACACACAGTGGCATTCCCTGAGCAGCGTGTCTCGGTATGCCGCATTTTTAATCTCATTTTTACATGAGAAAATAATCCAAGTTGGTTGGTTCATAAAGACTCACTTTCTGGAAAAATGTGGAAGCAATTTCTATTTTTTTTTTTTTTTTGTCTTTTCAAAGGCATCCGTGCCAGCTACAAATGAGAGTCCATATGTTGTGTGGTATTTAGAGAGAAACCGCTCCCGGTTTTTTTCACACCTGAACTATCCTATTTCAGACGCCCCGAAAAACATCTACCTAAAAAGGAGCTGCAAAATAGACTATAAAATTATTTTGGCACCATTTGCTAAAGCGAAAAATGGGCAGTATTTACTAACATCTTATCACACCATGACACATACATACAAGGAAGCAGCTAGTCGCTTTGCTAGTTGCTAGAACGCCACTTAAGGCAACCGAGGGAACGGAAAGGTTTCCTGTGGCCTTTTATCTTCCTCGGAATGACTTCCACGCTGAACAGTTACACCTGGCCATCCCTTTCCAAGACCCTGATTTCTCTCTGTAACATTTATAATCATAGTGCTCCTTGACAGTTTATAACATGGAATCATTTACCATTACAAATACTCGCAGTCTTGGTTTTGTGATCAGGGTCTCTCGCAAGCGTGCGTCTCCATAGCAATTACAGTGTGCTTCTGCTATCCGCCACGCCGTGGAGGACCACAGCCCGTGGTCACGGGACGCACGCCAGGTGGGGTGGCAGAAGCTGCCCGGCCCAGGACTGCCTGCAGGTGCAGGTCCAGGTGCACAAAGCAGTTATCTAATCAGATTCTACCACTTCAGGATTTCACTCGCCTCTGAATCTTTTAATCAGAAAATTGCCCTCAGAATAGATACTCCCTTGGTGTAAGTATAAATTTATATATATCTCTTTTTTTAAAACGAGTGCTCCTTCGATTGAATTCTAGTATCTCTATCTAATAAGAAGCCCGCACACAGTTAGTTCCAACTGTGTACACAGTGATGCAGTCTAGTCTCTGGTGTCTGTGGTCCACATCCTTCCATAGAATGCTGTGCGGACTGCTCTCCCAGCAGCAAATAATGAACATTATTTCCAAATACACCAGATAGAATCAGGGTCCATGAATGTCGTAGCATATACAATGCCGTAGTATATATAGAACATCTTGTTTTTAAATCCAGGGAATGCCGTGTAAAACCTTGAAAGGATCCGAAGAAGAAACCTAAGTATCCACTATATCTTCCCCACTAAACTGAAGTTTAATCATTCAGTCGCAACTTGTCCTTAAGAAATAAGGAGTAATCCAGGAGGTAGATGTCTTTACAGCCTATGAGAGGCCCTTCTCATTTTAACTCTGAATTTAACGTAAAAGTGACATCCGCTGGCGTGATGAGGACACAGGCCTGTGCACTGGGCTATTACAAAGCAATGCTGACACCTACAGAGAATGTACGTAAATATCCAAGTTTAATTGGTATAGACTTCACTGACTGGCGTTAATACTTTAAATTGCAATGCTATTGCAATAATATAAATTGTAATAGTAGCTCGAGACACAAAACTGAGAGCTTACGTGTGACGTGTTACATTAAAAAAGGAAATGTCATTTATGAGAGTGCTCACTCTGTAACTCTTGCAGTGAAGTTCATTGCCGTGACAGGTACTTTGACTGCCGACATGTTAACAGTTTATGATAAAGCCCTTAATTAACCCTGTCACTCATCTGCTGACGGGAATCGATGACACGGGAAAAGATACCAGGAGAAACAAAGATGTTTATTCTCTTTTCTCCTACAGGTAGTATTTCTTGTGAGCAAGGAGAGCTAGCTTCCTGTCTTTGGGAGAGCTGAGGTAGAATGTTCCAGAATATTTAACGAGAGGCCAAGAAGAAGCAAAACTACCCTCATCCGGGACTTTCTTTGTTGCCTCTTGATGATTCCACGTTGGGGAAGAGCTAGTCTCCGAAAGTCAAGGCACAGCGTGAGCTTGGTCCAGTGGATATTTTTCATGTAAGCAAAACTCATTACCCTCCTTAATGAGCACTAATTAAAGGAAGGCAAAACCATATCCTTTATTAAACAAATGTTTATTGAGTGCTAGTTATCGCACGAAGAAATCAAGCTCTGACAGTAATGGAAAATCACAGCGTACTGATTGCAATTTAAAGCTGAACACACTACCAACAAGTCTCTTAGAAATTATTCCATTTATTTGCAATGAAAATATCTGAGGAAAACTTTAATAAGGAATGTTCAGAGGCTTTATGAAGAAAAAGTACAAGAGTCAGCCGAGAGACACAAAGCTCACTTAAATGAATAGAAGAAACATGTTCCTGAATAAAAAAGATTAGTATAGAGAAGTCAATTATTTCCACATTAATTTGTAGGTTTTATATAATTCCCAAAACGATCCTAAAAAATTCTTCATAGGAGTTTTTAATTGCTTAAATTTTTAGAAGTTCATGGCAAAACAGCTACGAATGTTTTTAACAAGAAGACTAATGAAGAGAATAATGCTAGCAAATAATTATATACCTAATAAAACATACATCCTGTAATGTACACTGTATGTCATGCTAAGCACATATAACATGAAGCTAAAATAATTAGAACAATGTAGAGTGAACATCGTATAGACAGATGCTTCCAAAGACCAGAATCTATAGTTCAGGAGCGGACTCTGGTATCACAAACTGTTGTGAAATGTAGAATACTTGATAAAATGGTGTCAGGAGACTTTGTTTTCCAGTTTATTAAATTAGGAAGAACATAGATAGAGTATGCAGAAAGTAAAGAACACCTATCATCTGATGCATGAACAGATAGATCATAAGGTAAAGTGGGATGACAAAGAGTAGTTATTGAGACTATTAAAAAAAAAAGAAATTTCTGTGTGTCACAAATATACCACACGAATTGGAAAAAGAAAATAAACATGAGGAAAATACTTGCAGTGATGATGAAAAAAAAAACATACAAATCCAAGAAGTCCAGTTGCAGATGAGGCAAGGATTATAAAAGGTCATTCCCAGAAAAACCAAAAGCAAATTTTTAATAAATAAAAGAAAAAAAATTATTCAATATGACTCTTCTTCCAATGTATAACTCATATTCCAGGAAACACTGTGCTGTCCCGGCCCAGCTGGGTTTATTTTTCCCACGGCAGTAATTCCTCCACCTCCAATCCCATCCCAAATCCCACTCGCAGTTTAAACATCACATAAATGGTGGCTTTTCCAACTTCTACAGACAAAATTTCTCTTTACACTACATTTTCATGGCTCCTTTTATTACCTTTTACATGATAATTATCCCACACTGGCCTATATTTTCCTCATTTTTTAGATGTCTTACTTTGTTTCCTAGTTATAAGATATTTTCAGCAAAATTGGAGGCTTTTACACATCCCTGCCTTTAACAAATCTGTCGTTCCCAAAACAAAACAAAACGAAACAGCAGCAACAAGACCAAAAGTGAGGGGTAGTGACAGTTTGACTAATACAAATAAAGACATTCACACATACAAATTAAATTTCTTATGCTATTGCAGAAAAAAAACCTGTTCCTTTCTTTTGCCTATGGGGCTTTTGCAAAACATGGCTATGTTTTGGCCACAAAGAAAACATTAACACATTCCAAATGGAAAAATTTATGCAAAATGATTTTCTTTGATCACAACATAAAAAATAAAATGAAATAAAGTTACTAAATAGGTAAAAAAAAAGAGAGAAAACTTTAAAAGATTTAAATACAGTACTCAGAAATAAAAATCTTCTGGGTTAAAAAGAAATCTTCTAAATAATTTTTGGCCAAATGTAGTAAAATTGGAACAAAACTACACAGTATCAAAAACCATTACAATGAGAACAATTTAAAACCTTATGAGATATATTGCCTGAGATTTTTTTTCTAAAAAAAAAAAAACAAAACAACAAACCACATCATGTGTAGGACACAGTGGCTGGCTTGCTAAATGTCCTCTTCAGCTTAGTGAGAGGAGGAGGGTTTTCGAATGACAGACTAGAAAGCTAAAATATACTTTTCCAAGACTTGCTTGCAACAAAATTTTTAAGTGTAAAATTGGTTTGGCCAAGACATTCACTCTTGCAAGTTCTAGAACAGCGATGCCCAGCGGAAACATCGTGTGATCCACCTGTGCAGTTGTAAATCTGCTAGTAGTCACCTTGCAAAAGGTAAAAAGAAAACGGATGGCATTAATTTCAATGATGCATTTTATTTTACCTAATATATTTAATGTTGAGTATATTCAAAGTTTTATTTCATTAAGACATCTATACTTAAAAATTGGGAAATTTTACATTCATTTTTTCCCCCCATGATGTCTTTGAAAACTAGTGTGCATTTTAGACTGAGAGCACATGTCCACGATCAGCGGCCACACGTGGCCGGTGACCGCTGTGTTGGCAGCTGAGGTTTGCAGATGAACAGGAAGCATTTCTCCTGGGGGAAACCGCCCTGCGGGAGAGCTCAGTGCCCGGCCAGAGGCAGATGTGGCCAGGGAAATGACTTCCCGGCTGGCTCCTGCATCAGAGCGGCCGGGGCGGTTCAGCCTTCCCAATCCCTCCTCCCTGAGTGCGTCAGACGCCGAGCCTCCCGCAGGCCAGAGCTGCGTCTCCTCCCAGGGCAGCCCCTGGACCAGAACCAACCCACTTCTCCCGGCCTTCTGAGACCTTGAATTTCCATCACATTTCTTTCTGCTTAAAACAGAACTCTTTTTTTGCTTCCTGCAGCTCAAGCCCAAACGCATACTGCACCGCCAAGCATCTTCCCATTCCTGAAGAAATAGAAACAAAGTGAGGGTTTAAAATGTTAAAAGACTTCCATAAACTAAAGAAGGGATTCATAGAGAAATAGGTATAGGTAAATTAACTAGAAAAAGAAAATCATTTCGACTAGTTTAATTCAGGAAAATTGGAGACCCATAAAATTGGAAGTGAGAAGGGCAGGAGCTGTTCCAACAGACCTAACACTTACGGTATTACCGTGTTTTCCCAAAAATAAGACAGGGTCTTATATTTATTTTTCCTCAAGAAGACACCCCAGGGCCTATTTTCAGGGGATGTGTTATTTTTTTTAAGTACGGCACAACCATCTACATTTATTCAAATATAGTTAAGTCATCTTCTTCTGGAACATCATCATCATTCTCCGAACATCCGAATTCCATCCTGAATTTCTTGCGACTCTGTTTCCTTTAGAACCATTGGCCCCGATCTCTCCTGTCGAGCACTAGAGCTCTCACGGGGCGGAGGAGAAGGGCTGCTCGTCTTCTTTCCCGCTCTGCGACGACACGCACGGGTTGTGCAGACGCGCTGCGCAGCCACGCCCGTCACTAGGGCTTATTTTCGGGGTGGGGCTTCTATTGTGCACATGCTTAGACATCCTGCTAGGGCTTATTTTATGGGTGGGTCTTATTTTCGGGGAAACATGGTACTAGAACACCGTGTGTGCACATAAATGATCACAGATTGGGAAATCTTGATTAAACAAATGAAATGGAATCACTAAAAAATGAAATGATCTTTGAAGGGGACTGAAACATTCAAGTTTGACTCAAGACCTGGAGGAAACCTGGATATCCATGGAAGAACCAGCATCTCCCTCGATGGGGCAGCATCTTTCCACACGAGAACTAGCGCTGGTGAGAAGTTTACGCTTCTCCACTCCCCGTGCCCGGTGGAAAACTCTGAAAACATTAGAAGCAGTCAGCCCCGGTGAGACTCGAGCCTTTGGGCTGTGCAGGTTCTGTATCAGCAGCCTCAGAGCACTTAGCACACATATAGCACCTCTTGCATTTTCCTGGCTAGAGCTGGAGCCCATTCTACTAAGTGAAGTATCTTAAGAATGGAAAAACAAGCACCACGTGCACTCACCAGCAAATTGGTATTACCTGACCAACACCTAAGTGCACATATAGGACTAACATCTATGGGGGGAGGGGGTGGGTATATACAAACATAATGAGTGAGATGTGCACCAACTGGGGGATGGTCACGCGTGAAGCTCTGACTCGAGGGGGGAGGAGGGGCAAGGGAAATATACGTGACCTTGACATTTGTACCCCCATAATATGCTGGAAAAAATAAATTAAAAAAAAAAGTAACAGGAAAAAATCCAGACTTTCAAGTGGTGAAAATTATGTCTTTCCTGGAGGAATCTAGAGCGTATTAGTGAATACTGTCTGACAGGTCAGTAGAAGCAAAATCTCCCTCTAACCTACCGGCGTTGTCAAGCTGCGCCGTCTTTCAACTCCGCTAAACCAACGACGCGGATGGTGCAATCACCCGAGGAGGAGGAGGAGGATAGGGTGTCGGGCACGGAGTATAATGTTTGCTGATTATTCTTTAATTATGAAGGAAGTCATTGTATGAAGCCTATTCTACCCAGCACTGTGTTCATGGAAGAATGAATAAAACAAGACACAGAAAATACGGAAGGGTTTGAAGCATTGATGGTCTGCTTTTTTTTAACCCGTCGTTTTGTGGTGCCGTAGCCATTCTGGGTTCCTGGCGCTCGGATAATCCGACCCTGGACGCCGTTTCTCCGTGGTGAAAGCGCGTTTTCCCTCCGGAAATAAAATCGTGCATTACCGCACAGTGCTGGTTCACCCTGCGGCTCAGCTGTCCACAGAGCAATAGGGCAGCCCCGAGAAATCCTGCCACGGAACCTGTGGACGGTGCTGGACCCGTCATCCGTTTCTCTCTGAGTAACCAGAGCTTCCGAGAGACCCGGCCTGCCGGTGGCACGAGACAGCGGCCGTTTGAACTGGAGCATGGAGGACACGCTGCTGTCCGTCACCTCATCCACGACGTGGAGAAGATGCTGTTTCCTTCTCCTTTCGCCTGTGCGGGCGGCTGAGCCGCGCTGCCTCAGTGGCCGGCCGCCAGGCGCCCGGAGTGTTCTAGAACACGGCGCACCTCACAGGGAACTCGTGACAAATGAAGACTGTGTCAGCCAGCTCAGATGCTGAATCGGAAACCGACAAGAGAAAACGCAGGCCGAGGCCGGAGGACGTGAGCATCGCCGGGATTCTGGCCGGCTGCCTGTCACTCTTGCAGATCTGCAGGGGGGAAACGGGGTTGCAGCTATTCTAGACATGAGGGCCGGGCGCGGCGGCTCACGCCTGTCATCCCAGCACTCTGGGAGGCCGAGGCGGGTAGATTGCTCGAGGTCAGGAGTTCGAAACCAGCCTGAGCAAGACCAAGACCCCCATCTCTACTAAAAATAGAAATAAATTAATTGTCCAACTAAAAACATATAGAAAAAATTAGCCGGGCATGGTGGCACATGTCTGTAGTCCCAGCTACTCGGGAGGCTGAGGCAGGAGGATTGCTTGAGCCCAGGAGTTTGAGGTTGCTGTGAGCTAGGCTGACGCCACAGGCACTCACTCTAGCCTGGGCAACAGAGTGAGACTCTGTCTCAAAAAAAAAAAAAAAAAGAAAGAAAGAAATGAGGGAGTTGAATAATGATCATTTTAATTGCTCTAATTCTTAGGATTTCGGCTAAAAATCATTAAAAGATTTAAATAATTGAGGCTGTAAAAATTAATATAAATTTTCTGATTATGTGTTCTCTCATTCCATGCACTAGGCTGGGTGGAATTATATGGTTGAGTAATTGAAGTTACTTTTCCGAATCACTAATTACGAAACTGGAAACAGGCCCAGGACTGCCAAATATGATGGGAGAAAAACACGAATTCCTACTTTCTCTTATAATATGGTTTAGTTTGAAAAACCGATTTCTAAAATTTTTAGAAAGCTAGAGCCAAAAGAATAGTTCTAGAACTATTTAGACTAAATTCATACCGAACAAAAACTAAAAGAGGAAGGGAGGGAGGAAGAAGGGAGGAAAGACATGAAGACAAGATAACCAAAGCAAGTCACATACGGCCAAACTTAATCCATGAAGTTTTTACTCTATTGACCGAACGACGAAACATTTTGTCATTATTGGGTAAAGTTTATCCAATGGAATCTTCAGGACCCAAGGAGAATCGCCTCTATACTCAAATCTGAGAAAAATTACATTCATAGTAGTAACCACAGACATACACACATCTAATTTTACTTAGAGCTGTGTAGTCATAATACAGCATTATAAATATGTTATGTCCTATGTGTATATTGGTACAAAATATTGCTGCTGTGTGTAAACATCTATAGCCATGTTTCTCAAAAAATAATCCCTGGGACAGAAATTTTAATAGATGGTCAAAAAAGTTTGTGATTCAATTAAATTAAATACATTTACTCTGGGGTAGATCCCAGAGTAGAGACAGAGAGAGAGAGATGAGATATAAATATATATCTCATATATATTATAAATATTTATATTATAAATCTCCAAAACAAGATTTATTTGACCAAGGGATCTCTATTTTTTCCTGGAAGAATTTTTGCCTGAACTCATGTTTTTCGGAACATTGTTTAATGGGATAGCCCTGAAGAACAGGTGTGGAGCACCGCGGTTTTTCCAAGTGAGAATAGCATTTATCATTTCCATGGCAACTGTAGTTCTGAAACACTGGAAACCTATTACGAGTGTTTCAGTGTGAAACCCACTTTAAATGAGTATCATTTATACCAAATGCCCGGGCGCATACAACGCGTCGATACGTTCGCCGTTACAATGGAAAAACTAAAATGCATAAAGTTATAAAGTGTAGGCGAAATTTGGGGGAAAAAAATGCAAGTTAGCACCCAGGGTAAGAGCAAAAGGGAGAATATTTTCTGCGTTCATCTTGCAGGCTAATCAGGGCTGAAACGAGGCTGGAGAGGAAGAGGAGTTAGAGAGCCGTGGATCAGGCGGGAGGTGCCGGCCCTCCTCCCCACGCTGCCCTGTGGTCTCTGGTCGGGTCCAAGTCACACGGCACCTACCCTGCCAATTCCTCCCTCGTTATCTACCGTGCAAGTGTTCAGCTTTCACCAGACACCTACAATTCTTCACTTGTTCCCCAAGTAAGGTATTTATGACCTTCTGTCAGTCACACCTTCTGCCCGTCCTGTCGGGCTGCACAGCCGGTCTGAGTGTCAGCCATTCATTCCTCAGTCCTCCTCTGTGCCCGCATTTTCCTGTAATCAGTACACACTGACCTCACCCAACTCGGCATCATTTAAAAAGTTACAGTTACTACGAGTAGACTTTTCAGAACGAGTAGCATACCAGGTGACCGTATGCTCCAAGAGTTAAAGCTATTCCAAAGAGTTAAAGATACTCTTATTTTCACCCTGTGGACTTATTTATGCACTTGTGTTCCGCACTGAATGCGCTTGATTGTCGAATACCTCAATTTCAGGAAATTATCCTGTGCTTTATAGGATTAATCAAGATAGAGTATAATTTGACCGTTGTAAAATTTGAGCATGTAATTTGCAAAACCATTTACTGCAAACCACATGTCGAATGACTGTCCACTTTTACTTGTTTGTAGCATATAAAAGAAGCAAATTATTTCCTTTTGTTTCCTTGAAACTCATTGGAATTTTCATCATTTTTCCTTTCGTTTTCATTATGTTTAGTGTAAGTCATTAAAGGTACTCTGATGACGATGATAATAAAATTTCTAGAAAATTGGAGGAGAATGTTAAAGATCTTTAAAAAAATATTTTCACCCTCTCAAACCTGAATTAACCCTGCGATCTGGAAAAAGAAAAAGGATTCAGTGAGTCTCGCCGAGAGATTTTTTTTTCTGTCTTTCTCTGCAGTTCCCACAGGGACTCAAACTGGTAGAGGAAATTTATGTTGGCTGACAACTACTGGCTTTCACTAGAGGTCGCAGGATGTCAAAGAACTGACCGGCCCACAAGGACACAGCTGCCAACCTTGCTGTGTGAAACATCCTTCTCCCCACAGGCTGGGCCAGGCCTCAGGCAGCCTGCCGACGGGAGCACCCAGCGCCGAAAACACACCAGGGCCAATTAGCTTCCTGGCCCTGGCACCGTTTCTGTCTTTGGAATCAAGAGTCTTGGTGCTACATGGCCTTTGAAGGCCGAGCAGAAGAACAGGGTCTGAGGACTGAGTCTAACATTTTCCAGAGCAGAGACTCCGGGACAGCCCGGGTTGCCTGATGACCACTTAGACGATCACCGTGTTCCTGCCCTCGAGGAAGGGCGAGAGACATCTTACTAGCGTCACAGTGTGAAAAGCTCCGACACTTACGAGATCAATATTTCTTGCAGGGTTTGAATCCTTCTGCTAGAAGAGGGAGTAGTATTGTCCCGCCCTTAACACACTTAGGTTCCACGTGCAACTGTTAGTATCCCTTTGGTCATCTTGATTTTCAAGTTTCATCCTATGATGAACTTTTAAAATATATATATATATATATATAAATATAAAATTTATTTGCTAATGGTGCACTAGCTAGGGTCTCTAAATATCCCTCTGTCAATTTTCCTACATCTAAGCCACTGTCACGCTTTTATTTCAATTTTTTGTTACTTTTTAGTTACTTCTGTCTGACAATCTATTCTTTTTTTAATTATTATTTCAGCATATTATGGGGGTACAAATGTTAAGGTTACGTATATTGCCCTTGCCCCCTCTCCCCCCTCGAGTAAGAGCTTCAAGCGTGATCATCCCCCAGATGGTGCACATCTCGCTCATTATGTATGTATATATACACCCATCCCCTCCTCCCCCTCCCACCTGCCTGACACCTGATAAATGTTATTCCTATATGTCCACTTAGGTGTTGATCTGTTAATACCAATTTGCTGGTGAGTACATGTGGTGCTGGTTTTTCCATTCTTGGGATACTTCACTTAGTAGAATGGGTTCCAGCTCTATCCAGGAAAATACAAGAGGTCCTTATACTGTACTGTTTAATACACAAACTTTGTTTGGAGCTCATACTTTTAGTTTTTTTGCCCATCATACTAATTAGAATGGTAATAAAAGAAAAATAAGGCTCAAAGCACACATAAAAGCCCTCCCAATTATGACGCAAAAGTACCAATTATAAATCCTCAGGAGTACGTTGAAAGTACGCTCTGAAAACTTACCCTGAAATGAGGAATGTGGTTAAAGGATTAGTAATCTTATGGAAAAGTGTATTATAAAAATCAGGAGAAAACAGATTTTCACTTTTGATAGAAATTCAAAAGTCAAACGGTCTCAAAAATAGCCCTCACTTTAGCCTATCGTACTTGACATTTGAACAAAGAAACAACCAATTTTGCGATAAGGTCTATTTAGCTAAATTAAAATTTATCATCATATTATTCATTCTGGTGTTTATTATTTTGGGAAATTACTTATTAGAAATAGCTCAGATAATAAGGTCGAAGCGGTACATGTCGATCTGGAGAGGAACAAGCTCGCTCGCGTTGGGGAGTAGGGTGACCACAGGGTAGAGTCGGGTCTGTTCTGCGGTGCATTCTGGGTAGCCAAGATTATCCACTGGCACCTACAGACTCTATTTTATGAAGATCTTATTGCGTGACAATTTTATTTATTCTTTGGTGGTATGTGCCGTGAACTGAGGCATTTATATACTGGAAGATCAGGATAAAAACGGCTAATGAACGGTCTCACCACATATTGAATTAATTGTTCTACTAATTGCTTTCCTGTTTTACTAGTAATTACCAGCAAGCAGCTTCAGGTTCTCCGCAGGTGGTCCGAGATTTCTAGAGTTAGCCGTCAACTCTGCTCTGATTTCAAAGCCAAACACACGGACAGTTTCCACTTCTCATGGCGATTGTTACTGTAGAGCAAGAAAACAAAGGAGAGGCAACTCTTTCTCACGGGTTTTCCAGGAACTTTTAAATCTTTTGCAATTCCTCCATTAAATTATTAAATTATCTTTTTTTTTTTTTTTAAGAGGAAGCTGTACTCAAAAATTGTTCTAGCAACAGGATCTAATTACCTTTTATGTTGACGTTGGAAGCCAAATGAGTGAGCAACTTTTTTAACACCCTTCCCGAGCACGGGGAGAGAACGAGGCGGCAGGCCTCGCCTGGCTGGGCCCCCAAAGTGCTCAGCGGTGAGGCGCGAACTGTGACCTCAACCCACAGGCGGCCGTGTTGTCAGAGGAGCGGTGATGATTTAGAAAGCACTGGGCATAACCTTCCACCGCATACGTGCAAACTAAAGCAGAAAACTGAGAAAAGGATCCAGAAATGTCAGCACTTTTCTTGCTAGGAAAAAGCAAAGCACCACACCCGTTTTCTCATCTGAAACAGCTAGATAATTGCAAATCAAAACCCTGTTGGAGTAATTAGCTCTCGATAACCCCGCCCCGCTGTGTACCCTGGCAAAGGCAAAGTGGACGGGCTCGTGACCTGTGAGGCCATCGGAATCCACCGTTGGGACTTTGGTGACGTCCCACCCGCCCCGCTGCGCTCTGTTTCCAATGCAGTTCTTTTTTTTTTTGTTGTTGTTGTCAGACACATACAGAGTAAAACTGAACGAAATCCTTCTCCAGGGCGTGAGGAAGAAGAAAAAGAAGAAGGGAATGGCCCCCTCTTAGGTGTGGTCACCGTCTCAGGTTTTGGTGTCGTGAGCCTGGGACAAACCAAACGCACCTGTTTCAGGGACCGTTCTCGAATGCCATTCAAGGGCTTTGAAGAAGAAAAGCAATAAATAAACACACTTCAGAGGTTCCCTGTCGATTGCGAGTTGGTTTTATGGTGCAAAACTTTTGCGTTAGTGGTTGGGAAAGCCATCCGAAGTGAGTTGCAGAGGCTGGAGGTGAAGGCCAAGGTTATTCATTACCGCCCCCGAAACGCCGGGTGCAGCTCAGCAAAACAAATCTGGCGAGGTCCGGACTGAAGCCCAGAGCATAATGGAGAGTTTAGAAACACAGAAAAACTAGTGTCCCCGTGCAGCTGCGTGTTATGAATAGAGTTAAGCAAGTTATAAACTAACTTGGTGATTTTACAATGCATCATAAAAAATGAAGTCACACAAGTTTTAAATATAGACCTACCAATTGCCCAACAATTTATTCGAGAGGTTAGTAAACAATGTTGGCCTTTTTACTTTAACTCATTTCAGCATGTTGTGTTTTTATTTACGGATCATTGAAAGATGCTCGCTCTGATAAATCCAGGCTGTCAGAAATCTAATTTGCAAAAATAAACGAGTAAAGTCAGCAATGGGGGTGGGTGGGTGAGTATTGCTATTATTTGGACATTTAGATGTTTGCTGGGTGGGGAGGTGTAGGAATCTAGGCCTTCTCCTTTTTCAGTCTTACTTCACATTCCCTGTTTAACCTGTCAAGGAAAAAATCTTGTTTCCCAACCATTTCATAAAAACTGCCTAGGCGTTTCCTTTTGCAGACTCTGATTGGACTGTTGGTCTCTTACTGGTATCATCAGTGAGCAAGAGAGGAGCCTGGGCACCGTGGCTCACGCCTGTAATCCTAGCACTCTGGGAGGCTGAGGCGGGAGGATCACTCGAGGTCAGGAGTTTGAAACCAGCCTGAGCAAGACCGAGACCCCGTCTCTACTATAAATAGAAAGAAATTAATTGGCCAACTAAAAATATATTGAAAAAATGAGCCGGGCATGGTGGCGCATGCCTGTAGTCCCAGCTACTGGGGAGGCTGAGGCAGGAGGATCACTTGAGCCCAAGAGTTTGAGGTTGCTGTGAGCTAGGCTGATGCCACGGCACTCACTCTAGCCTGGGCAACAAAGTGAGACTCTATCTCCACGCTAAGTGATCTATATACTTGATGTGTTTGCATCGAAAAATAGCCGTACGAGGCAAGCATTTTATTTTAAAGGTGAGAAAAATCAAACTAAGAAAGAGTAAGTGTCCTAAGACATCTAGCAAGCAGAGAAACAAGGACTCAAGCATGTTTTCTGACCCCACGCCCTGCTTTTATACCGAACGCATAGATTTTTTTTTTAATTTAATTTTTACTTGCATTCTAATGTCAAGTGTTTTCAGTGGTGGAATCTTAACGGGCTCCATTTTACTTTTTGTCCATGAAAGTTATTTTGCATCTACTACGTGCAGAGTATTTTGTGGGACTCGTTCACGCAAAAGACGTGGCTTCCTTTCCATACGGGATGAACGGCTGGGCAAGGCAGAGTTGGGGGGACTTCTTTCCAGAACGTAACCCGGGGAGTCCGGGGAAGGAGCCATGCAGCTGGGTGTGAAGGAAGAACGGGCCTTCGCTGGGCAGAGCTGTGGGCCTCTCCCCTGCCCGGCACCTGCCAGCAGAGTTAGCAGAACCGCCCGCCCTCGGGGAGTGTCCGGCCAGAGGAGCCAGTGCAGGGTCAGGAGCTCGGAGGTGACACTGCTATGTTCGCAAATGGCTCACTGATTCTAACTCCTCGTCCCATCTTCAAACGGCTTAAGGCCACAAAAGCATTGGCAAGTGGTTGACCTGGATAAGGTGCTTTAGTGGGTTTGGGCGTTCCTTCCGCCCGAGAAGCTGATGCTATTCCATTATTGCATTTTTGAAATTAAATTATTCTCACTGCTTTGGAAGTATATGGTATGTTTTATCAAAGGCTTCGGGGCCTATTTTTTAATCTCCACAAAGTAAGTGGAATAAAATGAAATACAAATGTTGTTTTATAGGGAAATTGTTTAGGAAAACAAATTGGAAGACCTGCTTTACGCTCATACTATGAAAATATGAACACGGCACCATACTAGCGAAATAAAGGGGGCAGGAAATGGCCAGGTGAGAGGCGTTCTAGATGTCAGTCACTGAAGTGTACTGCTGGGGAACTCGCAAGCAACACCAGTAGCATTTTTATTTGAATTTGATGGATTTTGTATTATTAGTGGAATTTTTCAGATAAAACTGTCCTAGTTTTATTTAATCCGTAATCAGGTGTGTGTGTGTATATGTGTGTGCATATGGGTGTGTGTGTATGCATGTGCATGTGTGTATGCATGTGCATATGGGTGCATGTGCGTGCATGTGTGTGCATGTGTGTATGCATGTGCATATGGGTGCGTGTGTGCATGTGCATGTGTGTATGCATGTGCATATGGGTGCGTGTGTGCATGTGCATGTGTGTGCATGTATGTGCATATGGGTGCGTGTGTGCATGTGTGTGTATGCATGTGCACACGTGTGTGTGTGTGTGCATGTGCATGTGTGGGTGCTGAATTTCTCGTCTGACAATGGAAAAGCTCACCCCACCACAGGTCTTCCCCCTAGATCACCAGGGCAATGCCAATTAACAATAATAACCAACCTTTTTCATGCACTCCCACCTGCCAGGAAGTACACTACATGCACAGCCTCACTTAACTCTCGGTTCAACCCTAGTAGGTATTTTATTTCTGTCTCAAAAAGTAGGAGAGTAAGAAAGGTAAGAAAGTAACTTGCCAGAGGCAGAACAGCCCCTACACGGCAAAAGGAGACTTACAACTCCGTGTTTCCGCTGCCGAGTCCTGTGTCCTCAAGCCTGTGTGTCTGCCTGAACCGACCACGTCTGTTCAGCACAGCTTCGAACCGGCCGCTCTGCGACAGGCCAAGGAAGGAAGAGAAGGCTCTTTCTAAATATGCATTTAGGCCAGGCGCGGTGGCTCACGCCTGTCATCCTAGCACTCTGGGAGGCCGAGGTGGGAGGATTGCTTGAGGTCAGGAGTTTGAAACCAGCCTGAGCAAGAGCGAGACCCCGCCTCTACTATAAATAGAAAGAAATTAATTGGCCAACTAATATATATAGAAAAAATCAGCCGGGCATGGTGGCACATGCCTGTAGTCCCAGCTACTCGGGAGGCTGAGGCAGGAGGATCGCTTGAGCCCAGGAGTTTGAGGTTGCTGTGAGCTAGGCTGACGCCACGGCACTCACTCTAGCCTGGGCGACAGAGTGAGACTCTGACTCAAATAAATAAATAAATAATAAATATGCATTTAGCGGGGCGGGGAATAATTTGCCTTTTTAGAACTCACTTAAAATGATAACAGTAGCAAGAGTTACCAAAGTTCCCGGATACTAGGAACTAGTCTCTCTCCATATATGTAAATAGTAATATGTATTATTGGTTATATATATATTAATATATACCAGGAACTATTAATAAATACATGCAGAGTCTAGTCTGCACCCAGCCCTTCCGTGCTGAGGACTAGAAATGAGAGTGAGCGACAGGCAGGCAGAAGAAGGAACTGGCTGTGGTCCAGGTGTCATGTGAGGGGCAAGCGACTGACGTCCACGGACCGTGTGGCGTGGTTTTGGGGGGGCATAGGGATTGACCTAGATCAGCTTTTTTTTGAGAGGGGGAGACAGGGTCTCGCTCTACCACCCAGGCAGGCGTGGCATGCAGTGGCATCATCACAGCCCACGGCAGCCTCGGACTCCTGGTCTCAAAGCGTCCTCCTGCCTCAACCTCCCCTCCCATCAGAATGGGGCGAAAGGGAGAGCTAAATGGTCTGGAGTAACTAAAACCCACAAAAACAAAGGGTGTCCCTGTTCCCGCCACAGCAAGGGGATGGTAGGAAGAAGGTGTAGCACAGCAGACTACCAAGGAATAAACCAGAGATCTCAGAGTAGTGACCCTGTGGAGACCGGAGTCTAGAATCCACTGCAGCAGGAAGGCTCTCCTGCTCCCCTGGGGAAGTGGGTGTCTGTTCTTTCACAAACAAACACTTCCTTTTGCACCTCTGTGGTGAAGCAAACATTGCCCTCTGCTCGCTTTTTCTCATTCTGTCTCTCACGCCGCCGTAGTAACTGTTACTTAGGAAACAGTAATAAGGACAGATTTTAATGTAGGGCCATCCCAATCATCAAGAGTTGGGAGTGGTGATATATACAACAATGTGATATAAAAGTCATAGAATATAAGGTTTAAAAAACCAGAAAAGTGTCACAAGAGTGGAAAAGCAAGCACCACGTGCATTCACCGTTGGATTGGTGTTAACTGATCAACACTTAAGTGCACACATAGTAATAACATTCGTTGGGTGTCGGGCAGGTGGCAAAGGCGATATATGTAACCTGAACATTTGTACCTCTGTAATATGCTGAAATAAAAAAATAAAATAAAATAAAATAAATAAATAAAAAACAGAAAAGAAGTGGAACTCAATGCCCATCTCGGCTCAGAAAACCATCTCTTCACTTAAAGCATTTGCCTGAAGTTCACTTGGACCAACAGCAGCGTTGATACGAAGCAAGACATGTTTTAAAGCTTCGAAGCAACAGGAAGTTGCCAATATTTGCCGCTTTTGATCTATGGACAAGACCATTTCATAGGGGTCGATCTCTATACATACACGATGTAACAGGTTAACAGTTTTCAGTTTGGAGGGGAGGGTGAGAGCAGGGGAGAGGGGAGAGGAAAACTCATTTCATCCTGTACGTGTCTAAATTATTTTTCACAAGGGATATGAGGGAAATACATTCATTCGTGTATTACCTGGTTTCATAACAAAAAACTGTCACATCTAGTTTTCCCCAAATTGGCTAGATTAGAAAATAAACATGTCTAATGGGCATTACCTACAAGGCGAGTTTGTTTTACCTGGTGTATCTAACAGGATATGCACATGCATACACACACATGCACATGCACACACGCGGACTGATATGCACATGCATACACACATGCACGTGCACAGACACATGTCCATATGCACATGCATACACGCACATGCACACACATGCACGCACCAATATGCACATGCATACACACATGCACATACACCCATATGCACATGCATACATGCACATGCACGCACACACATCCATATGCACACGCATATACACACACACACACCTGATTACCTCATATACCAACGGACAGAGCTTGCCTCTTGCTCCGGCCCCCGTGGGTGGCTCTGCTCCCTGCCACCACAGAGGCCGCCCGGCCCTGCCCTGCCGCATGTGGTGCCGGCCAAGGGCAGTGGCCAGCTCCAAGCCAGGGCCACATCAGCACATCTTACCGAGGGAATCAATTTCCTGTCTTCCCGGGGAGATGAATTCACATAGTGTGTGTGTCTGTGGCTGCATTCTGACAGCTCCCTGCTCACCGGCAAATCCTTGTCTCTTTCAGGGACAGGGAAGGTCCACTTTTAGTTTGTCATCATAGCAACTACAGAAATAAAGGTAGTTTAAAGGTAACTATCCAAAAAATAAAAAAAAGGAAAACTATGATAAGCTTAGATTTAACATTTTAAAATAATATTTAAAGATAAGTCAGAGGTTGAGGCCTAGGCTATTGATATGTACGTAAGACTTCTCTGCAAGTGGTTTAGCGACAGAGACACATTTTTAGATTTTGACTGAGGCTCTACTATGTTAACCATTCTAACTCTCCGTGTTACACATTTATAAAATTATAAAACTAAGCAGTGAGAAATCTGCACGAAAAAGTAGCAGGTATCAGATGTACCCTTCATGGTACAATTTTTTTTTTTTCTCTCCGCACAAATGAATGAAACATATTCATTCCTGCAAAGTAGGTGATATTTACGCAAACTCCAGGTATGAGCTCTGGCAAACTTGTATTTGATAAAACGGTCTAGGGAGATGTTTGCAGGCATTTAGATTAACAAGGGATACTTTTAGGATGGGGGGGCGGGGAGTGGGGACACCTTCACAGTTCAAGGGCAAGGACCCTCTAAAGAAAATTTGCATTTTCAGGGCTTTTAGCTGGGCCAGGCAGGATACCTTCTCGTTGGGCCCTGCACAAGGGCAATGCCGTTAATAAGTATGCAGAGTTCTTTTTCGAAGGGGTGAAAGAATTTGAGGATGACTCAGCAAGAGATTTCAAAACCAAACGCCTCTACCTGCTTATTGAACGTGTTCTTTTAAAAACCTGCTGTCTGCTGAGCATCCTGGACAGTTGTAAATTTATGACCTGCAGGAGGGGGGCTCTCTAACTACAGTGGCCTCCCAGAGAGCCCCTCCCCCGTTTGCAAAGAACTTTAAATCGGTTAGGTTCCACTTCGTCTTTCTGCCACGTTTAGTGTAAGTTGAAAACAGTTGATACTTATTCAAGAGTCTCCTCTTACTTTTCCTAAACACACATAAACCTGGGCAAACCTCCCAACCAGAGCTGGCTTGGCCTGTCAAAGCAGTGTGTGTGTGTGTGTCTGTGTGTGTGTGTGTGAGTGTGCATGCACGTGTGTGTGTGTGCATGCACGTGTGTGTGAGTGTGCATGCACGTGTGTGTGTGAGTGTGCATGCACGTGCGTGTGTGTGTGTGTGTGTGTGTCCGCGCACGTGTGGATGTGGCCGCCTTCCTAGTTCCCTCCAGAGGAGACTCTGCACGTTGATGGTTTCTTGGATAAGGGGCGCACTTGTCAAATAAAGATGTAGAGACAACAGGAGGTATTTTACGAGTCCCCGCTAAAGCGACAGCTAAGAGATTTATTCATAGTTGGGAAAGGAAAGCGCCCATCGCCAGGCCCCCGGGAAGCCGGGGGAGATGTCGCCTCACCTATTTTGGAAACTGCTTACAGATGTGGGGAAACCTCGGAACTGCTCGCCACGGGGGTTTTGCAGAGATTTCCTTTGATTTTTTTTTTTTTTTTCCCTCCCCAACTTCCCACCACCTGCGTTTGTCTGGAGCCGGCTGGCGGGTGACAGGGGTTTACTCCCGGGTCCTGCAGCCGCGTTTGGCAAACCCCCCACCCCCCGCCCAGGAAGCTCGACCCCCCAACGACACCCCGGGGAACCCTGAGCCGCCTCGGAAAGCGTGCGCCCCGCGACTCGTGCGCCCACCCCGAGGCGGCTCGTGCGCCCACCCTGGGGCCCCCGCAGCGCAGCCCCCCGCGGCGCCTCCAGCGCGGCTGGGGTTCTTTGTAACGCTGTTCAGGGGACGGCAAAACTTTGCTGGTGAGGAGGACGGTTCCGCGGGAGTCGCTCACGCGCTCCGCGGCGCGCGAGGGCTCGGGCGCCCCAGGTCCCCGGCGCAGGCAGGAGCGGCGGGCGCCGGGGAGGGGCGCGGCGCGGCCGTCACGATCCCGCCGCCCCCGGTCTGGCGCTCCCCGCCGGCACGCGCGCCGTCCGCTCCCCGCCGCTCGCGGGCGCGGGGGCGCGATCCGCGCTGGCCACCCGGCGCGGCCGGGGCGGGCGCCGCGCTCGCGCCCGTTTGTTTGTGCAGGGCCCGGGCGCAGGCGGAGGGAGGCCGTGGCCCGGACCCTGACCCTGATTGTATGAATAAGTAAGCAGGATGCGAGTGATTGGGTCAGATGCGGCGGAGGCTTTTTTTTTTTTTTCAAGTTGGGAAGAGGGTAAAAGACAGCCGGGGAGGCGCCGGGGCGCATCCCGACCCGACCCTGGCGGCTCTGCGCGGCCGGCGGCGGCTCTGCGGGCTCCTGCGCGCGGACATGCCCGCCCCCCTCGCCCCCGCCCGGAGCCCGCGGCCGGCTCCGGCGCGCTGATGCGCGGCCCGCACTCGCCCTCGCGGCGCAGGCGGCTGGCGCGCGGCCGCGGGGTCCGGGCAGCGGCGGGGGCGCGGCGCGGGGGCCGCTGAGCCGCGGGAAGTTCGGCCGCCGAGGCCGCCCCGGCACCGGAGCGCCCGCAGCAGCCGGCTCCCACCCGCCTCCGCCCGGCCCCGCATCGGGGCCCGCCCTCCGCGCCGTCCCGACGGCGCCCGCAGGTCCCGGGCACCTGCGCGCCCCGGCCCCGCGGAGCAGCCCCCGCCCCGCGCCTCGGCGCGCAGCGCGCCCGCCGCTCCCCCGCCCGCGCCCCGCGCGCCCCGCCGGAGGAGATGGGGCCGGGAGCGCCCTCCCCGGGGATGCTGCTGTGGCTGGTGGCCTCGGGGGCCGCGCTCTGCGGGGAGCTGCGGGTCTGCGCGGGCCTCGACTACGACTACGCGCCGGGCGGCGGCGAGGAGGACGGCGCCGAGACCATCGACTACAAGGACCCGTGCAAAGCCGGTGAGTGCCCGGGCCGGGCCGGTGGCGCCGGGCGCCGCGCCGGGCTTCCTACGCGGGCGGGGGGGGGGCGGCGAGCTCACCTGTTTCCTCTCGTCGCCCGCCGCCCCTCCCCCGCTTCCCGCCCCTCCCCGCCCCCGCCCCGCGGCCGCCGGCCCGAGTCGCCCGGAGTTCCGTGCCGGCGGGATCGCGTGCCAAGCGGCCGTCTCCCAGCTCGGGGAGAACGTCCCGGAGTTTCTGAGCCCTCCCCCTCCCCCGCGAGACGGAGGGAGTCACGAACACAGCCGACTGCCGCAGGTCCCCACGGCACGCGCGCGGGCTCCGCGCGTCTGGGGAGGGCGCCGCCGCCGCTTTGTTCCAGGGCGCGGCTCGGCTCGGGCGCGGCCGGGACCCGGGGCCGGTGCCCAGGCTGGCGGGGCCGGCGCGTACCTGGGGCGCCCCTGCTCCCGCTCTGGCCGGGAACCGCAAGCGTGGGCGCCAGGGGAACTGTGACAGCCTTGGAAAGAACTCACTTCCAGATGGGATTCCAGTGCCTCTGCCCATTTAAAATAAACTGAAAACGAAATCGTGTAAAGTTGCTTCCCCATTCCAACTCCGTCTTCCTTCCTGCGCACAGCCTTGGGGACCGCAGCTGGACCGGCCCTGCCCGGAGCCTGGAGCCCGGCTTCCCCGCCAGCGCTCCCCGCAGCGCCCAGGCCTCTCCAGCCCCCAGGCCCCCGTCCGCACCGCGGTTCTCCCCCGCGGTCCCGAGCGCCGGCTCCCCCCACCGCGCGCACCGGGGTTCCCTCCCCGGGTCTGGCGCACGTGCCCGGGCGCGGGAAGCGCCACAGGAGCGCAGCGCGGCGCCCGCCCCGCACCCGCGACGCTCCGCCTCCGCCTTCCCAGCTCTGCCCGGTGGAGGCGGCCGAGCTGGGGACCAGCTTCGGAGACGAGGCCACACGGTGTGGTCGTGGTGAGCAGGGGGAGGACGCGCGGCCTCGCTACGCCTGCGAGCCCCAGGCTGCGCCTTCCTCACTCCGTGGCTGGATAGACCTCGGTCAGCCTCTGAGTGTGCACACGCGGAAGGAAATGCGGGGGATTCCCCAGGGAATCTTCACTTTGGTGACGCGTGGTTTCCCGATGCGCAGCGTGGGAGCGTGGCGTTCGCGCCGTCAGACCTTTCCTGGCGCCGCCCCTTGCCCAGCACTGCAGCGGCCGGGCAGGCACGGCCAGCCTGGAGCTCAGCTCTGATTTAATCCGATTTTGCTTGTTCCCTCCGACCACCGTTAACACCCGTCGGAAGTCCGACGTTTCCAGCCTCCCCTGGAGGTTCCGCTGCACAGGTGACTGGAGGCCGCGCAGCCAGACCCCGGGCGTGCTTTTTGCTAAGAAGTTTGTTGTGGGTAGTGTTTGCCGCTTGGTGAGAATTGTGCTTTTCTTGCTGGCGGAGAGGTAGCAATGGGGTTCCGTGCGCTACGTCACGGGATCGTGGGGGTCAGCGTCCGCTTTGATGCGGCGCGTGCAGGATTCAGCCGCTGACGCAGGAAGTGCTCGCACCGTGTGAGGCTAAACGCTCCTCCGGCACCAGTGCTCAGTTGGAAACACCTGGGGCGAGGAGAGAACCCTTAATAGCATTTACTTTTGAACGTAACTCCAGCAGCAGCAAATCCAGCTTCAAGTGGATCATTACTCTGATCTCATTTCTCCCCTATCTTAGTAGAAGAGACATGCTTGTGCATGTGCGTGCGTGTGCACGCGTGCATGTGCGTGCGTGTGTGCATGCTTGTGTGCATTGTGTGTGTGCATGTGTGTACATGTTTGCATGTGTGCATTATGTGTGTGCATGCTTGTGTGCATGTTTGCGTGTGTGCATTGTGTGTGCATGCGTCATGAGTGTGTGTGTGTGTGTGGTGAGAGAAATAGCAGTGGTCCAAGTGGAAGGCTGAGACATAGGCACAGAATCTGACATCCGGTTAAAATGATCTACCCTGCATTTACAATTTAGTGAAACCAAAGGCTTTAATTTACCATCTTGGCTAAAGACTGGCAAAATCTCCGTGCCTTCCTTTTAGCACCGCGTATGACAAAAGTCACAGTAACGGGAAAAACTAAGGAGTACGTTGGAACCCCAAGCAAGAGTCCAAAGCAGCTCACTGACGTGAGAAAGGTGAGGACACACCTGTGAAGGACAGTCATGCAAAAGGCCCAGAGAAGGCGCTCTCTCCACCCTGGGCACCTTCCACCTGCCCTTTCCAAGGAGCAGGTTTGGGGCGGCCTTTTCTGAGCATCTGCAGCAGGGATCTTAGTCTTCCTCCAGCGACACAGTGGCTTTGTGGTTCCAAAGCACTTTTGCGTGTGGGACGTCAGCTGGTGTTCACGGCAGCCCAGCAGGGTAGGAGCGTGTTGATCTTCCCATGACACAGGTGGGAAAGAGGAGGCTCCGTGAGGCTAAACTCTCGTTGAGATTACCCAGAGCTCAGTTCCAGGTCCCCTGGCTGCAGAGTCTGGCCGCATGTAGGAATTATGCTGCATTCTTAGCTTCCTTTTGAGGCCTTTGTTGAAATGCAGACAACAGAGATCCGTCCGGGTTTGCCAGGACTCCAGGCTGACAGAGGCAGTTGCTCTTGGGTCTGATGTGGGTGAGGTGGAGAACATGCTTTCATATTTTCCCATCCCAAACGCTTGGGGACAGAGATCATCACTGGTTTTTAATGTTTACCGCAGGGCTGGGTTACCACCATCAGGAATCAGTTATGTTCTCAGTATCTGTAGACTGTTGATACTCCTGTCTGGAAACTTCTTTTCTGATTAAGATCAAATGGATGTCACCCAAGGAGAAACAGACTCAATTATAACTTGCTAAAAATTGTTCCATCTTTGATGTATTTGTGAAATAGGTGACAATCTGTGTACCTTTTAGAACTGTGATTTCAAGTTCATGAAACTATAGTAGGAAAAGGAAGCCCTGGGTTACTTTGATTGAATTTTGATTTGGAAAGACATTTTTGGAATAAGCAAAAGTAGACAGGTTAGTGCAGCACAGATTCAGATATATTTATGTGGCCAAATGCATCAGGATAGAATACAGGTACTTTATTTCTCTACCTAAATAGATATCCACGAAGATGCACATCATTCGGTGCAATGCCTGGCTGTCTTTCTTCAGTGCAGTCTGGTCCTCTGAATATGCAATCGGATCACTCTTGCTCTCCAGTCCCGAAGGTCCCCAGGGACATTGGGCAGCTGACACTGCAAGAGCTGCTTCCAGAGCAGAGGCGAGGTGTCCTGTTTCACTGTTGTAGGGCATCGCTAAGTGTTAATCCGAGTGTTTGTAAAGGGCCTGGCAAATTCAGTTTGCAGGTTAATCTTCTGCCAGATCTGTGTAGAGATTACCTGGAAAATCAAGACCTGATGAACTAACTCTGTGCTAACATATCGCCTTCCTTCCTTCCTGCCTCCTTCCCCCCCCCCTCCCTCCCTCCCTCCCTTCCTTCCTTCCTTTCTTCCATCCTCCCTTCCTCCCTCTCTCCTTTCCTCCCTCCCTCCCTCCCTCCCTCCCTCCCTTCCTTCCTTCCTTCCCT
>VSMD01099427.1:0-65066 GCA_008750895.1 Mirza zaza
ATAAAACTATTTTGTTTCTAATATGCTTTCCTAATTCAAGTTCTATTTATTCAAAAACGGCAGCTGTAAGAAAAAAAAAATTAAGTCATTTTTTTCAGCCATGTCTACATTTTTAAAGTGATTTAGAAATAAAATTATTTTAAAATATTGATGAAGAATGGAAAATATTTAGAAACCACTCTATATTTGTTTTGTCTGAAAGAATTAGCATGAATATCAATATGGATTAACTTAATGTAATAACTTCCAGTGCATAGTAATCTTCAAGTGTTTCAAATAAAACTATTTTAAATAGCTCATTCTCCTTTATATACAGTTGAGCATCTCTGGCATCAAAAAGAAGTAGACAAATAATGGATGTGGAGCACACTGTATGGGGGAAGGGCATGAGTGTAGCCCTGGTTTGGGTGAGGCAAAGGCATTATATGTAACCAAAATGTTTGTACCCTCATAAAAAAGAAGTGAGAGACAGAGAGAAAACCGGGGTAGGGAAAAGAAAAATTGTCTTCATAAAGTGGCATACTGCCTCAGTTGGAGAGGTGAAGTTGTTCTCTCACTCATGGTAATAAAATGTATTGAGAGCATTTCTAGAATATAAAAACTACATATAGTTTGCATTTCCATGACTTTATTGTCATATTTCAGTTCCATATATATTTTTAAAGTTTATGATTTTGTTGGTCCTTAAGTGTGTACATTCACACATCTGAAAATGCAAATTTTACAAAGGAACTGAGATAACGATTTTTATACTACTGTCATTTTCACTAACATATTTAATAAAAGATTATTTCGGTGTATTACAAGTATTACAATCAAAAGATTCATAAGTTATTTTTCTTTTCCATTGACATTTTGACATATTAATTAAAATCAAACTATCAAAAATAAAGCATTTTAAAAAGCACACATATTGTAACCTTACTCAGGGTCCCTTGCTTGATCATTTGTCAACTGAATCAAGTTTTAAGCTTGTATGAAAGTAAGAATTTAATGGTAAAAATATTTGTAACTGTGATTATTTCACTATTTTTAAACTAAAAAATATTACATTTTTACTCTAGCAAATACGACCTCCATGCATATTGGCAGAGTTTTGTCCAGAGGTGTTAAAGAGAAGGAAGTGTGAGGCTCCCTCCATTCCATCTCCCTCAATATGTGTGTTTGTGAGTGTCTAGATAATACATAACAATGAACATTTAGGAAAGTGGTACCTAGTGTAATTGATGTCTGAAAACTTAAGGGGCACCAAATATTTTCAATAAAAATGTTAAGAATTTATCTTTATAGAGGTATCCAAATCATTTGAAACATGGGTTTCTAAATATAAAAGCAATCAAAACTAAACTAAAAAATAAAAGCAATATTGGCCAGGCGCGGTGGCTCACGCCTGTAATCCTAGCACTCTGGGAGGCCGAGGCGGGCGGATTGCTCTAGGTCAGGAGTTCGAAACCACCCTGAGCAAGAGCGAGACCCTGTTTCTACTATAAAATAGAAAGAAATTAATTGGCCAACATATATATAGAAAAAAAATTAGCTGGGCATGGTGGCGCATACCTGTAGTCCCAGCTACTCGGGAGGCTGAGGCAGGAGGATTGCTTAAGCCCAGGAGTTTGAGGTTGCTGTGAGCTAGGCTGATGCCATGGCACTCACTCTAGCCTGGGCAACAAAGCGAGACTCTGTCTCAAATAAATAAATAAATAAATAAATAAAAGCAATAAAAACTAAAACCAATTTTAATGTTATTGTCTTATCTACTTGATTAGCTAGCAAAACAAACTGAGAAATGAGTAAAAACTCTACTTAGCTGTCTCATAAAATCATCAGAAGTCAACATGGTTAAAGAATTATTCTTCAATTTATTTTTAACTTGTGATCTACAGTAAAAATGTTCATGTATTTAAACACTCGTAAAATAATTTTGCAAAGACTATTCACCCTGGTAGCCCCTCTATCTGATATATTCTATTCTCCTCTTTTCTGTTCAATATTTTCTTCTACTTTATTGTTTTTCTTTCCATTCCTTTTTTGAAATGCTTGTCTAGGTCCCCTAAATTAATTCCATGTGTTATCCATTGTAGAGAACTACAGCATGAACATGAAAAACAGCTTTGGAACATGGGATATTGAGTGAAACAATGATTGCTGCTTCTGTCACTTGCAAGTTGACTGAACTATTTTATTAATATTGTAACCAAAATGATTCCCTTAGTTTCCACTGCCTGTTTGAGAACTAAGCAAGAAAAGATGGGTTACACTGTCTTCATCTGAAACCATTTTTGTTGCTAATAAGTAGATGGGAACCAACAGATAGGTTTTTTTAATGAGAACATCTATGGAAAGGCTCTGAGAAGAGAGAAAGAAGAAATGATGCAAGAGGGGGAGAGAAGAGATCAAAGAGAGAAAGCAATGGAGGAAAACAGAGGGAGAAAGGAGGGGGTTAGATGAGAGGGAGAACAAAATCCTCTCTGCCATTTTCCTCACTCTAGATGTCCTTTCCAAAGACTGAGCAAAGAAAGCAGTGAAATTGAGTAGGGGGAAGGTGGGAGCTGGTATTTAGAGCACCTGTATTCAAAACAGATTTCAAAATGAAACATATACATCTTGTTGACTATTTTCAGATTATTTTAGAGAACTTATTTAGATAATTAATAGACTGATGAGTATATGTGTGTATGCGTAATTATGTTTGTGTCTATTTGGGATGGGGTCTGGGGGCAGTTGGTGGCTTAAAAAATAAGAAAACACCCCATCTAAAGAACTTAATATAATAGATTAATGTCCCTAAATTTTATGTTCACAAAATTAACCAGTAATACTTCCTGTTATGCCTATTCTTTCTCTCCATAAAAACATAGAAATTTATCATTGTATAGTTAGTGTACTGCTGCTTTCCAGAATATAAAAGTGTCATTGTAGGTAATGACAGAATATTAATAATAATATTTAGAATTAAAGCTTAGTTTTCCTTTTGATCATCCGTGGAAGAGACCTTGCATTAAAAAAACAAAGAGGTTATAACAGAATTTGTTCTCATCCTTTGCCCCTCTAAATAGCCACTGATCTCATGCTCATTCCAAAGTATGTTCTAACCAGGTTAAAGTCCAATTCTGTACTCACGTTAAGCTAAGATTCAATTGAGTTAAAATTTTACACTGACTGCCAGTCAACCTTATCATGAACTTTCATTATGTGCATGTAATTAATTGGGTCCAACGAACAATATCAGTACTGAGTTATAGACTCTTTTCCCCCGACCATATAATTAGAATATAATTACCCACAGGATATCAGAATGATGCAGAACCTTTCCTCTAAATGCGCCCTCATTAGAAAACAAGTCTCAGTGTACATTTATTCAATCAGTGTGAATTAATTAAAATGTTACTGAAATAAAAGAGGGTAGCAATAAAGAGTATCTGACATCTATTAAGAGACTATCACTTGAGATCTGCATGCACAGTTTATATTTAATCCCATTTAGCTCAAACAGAAACTTTGCCATGTAATGGTATGTACGTCCAATATACTAGGAAATCTGAGTGAATGAATCATTGTGAGTCATCCTTTTTGAAAATTTGTATAGTATGCAATGATTACAAAATCTCTAAGAATTGGGTAGGATTCTAAAGGTCCCACTATTCTATAAAGACGTATCACGGGATAGAATATATTTGGTGAAGAAAAATCATTAACTCAAAGTGTGTCCAGGCAATTATTTGTTTATCTTACAGTCCTATATTACATATCAGAAAATATTTGTCCTGAGACAGCTTAGGAGACAATGATTGGAAAAACCTAGATTTATAAAAGCACTAATTATTTTTGTCTTTTAATAAAATAGCCTAAAATAATTAAGCTAGCTCAAGTTATTTCAATAGCATATTTTCTGTAAGCAGAACATTTGCAAGCACCTAAGAATATCTTCTTTTTAAAAGGTTGCATAATATATCTTACCATACATTCAGATTATATAAAACATTGTAAAAATAGTATTAAATAAATGCATAAAGAAGCTAAGTTCATATGATATATATCTTCCAAGAAACTGCTGATTCATGCAAAAACATTCTACCAAAGAGCTATTTATCTTTGTTTCTCCAGTAACTGGCATATAGTCATATTTCATTAGAGTATATTCAATAAATAAATAATCCTCATACAAAGGAATACTGAGCATTTGTCAAGAACAATGTCGTAAACTATAATTTAAAATTTTCAAAAAGCTGTATGTAATAAAGTAAGATATACAAATATTTTCAAGATTTCACTATTATCACATATTCCTCAGAAATTTATACCTTTAGAAATAGATTTTATAAAACTCAGTTCTGGTAATAAAAATTTGGCATTCATTCTTAAAAATAGACATGCACCTCTTTATAATATAAATTCTGGAGGAGCATTTAGATAAATTAGGCCATCTACAAATTGCTATTTTTCATACGTTCTTTAGAAGCAAACTCCAACCAGTTTTAAATTATTGTTTTTTTTTCTCAAGAATTTTTAACTCCATAAGATTATATATTTTAATTGTTTTGAATGCATGCTATATTTACATTCTGGTAGAATGTTCTAATCAGATATTATACTGGTCTTGGTGGAGACCATAAATGAAGGAAATGTTCCCACTCTGCTAAGCAAGCACAAAGTTTTGCTCTATTTTAAATAAAAGTATTTTAGTATTTGAATAATAAAGATATGCAGTACAGTTGTATGCTGAAAATGTAGTATTTGAGTAACATTTTTTAAAATACCACATTAAGTCAAGGTAATTACTACAAAAAATCTCACACTTTCTAAACAATAGAATGTGAATATTTTTAAAGCTCCATTTTGCAATAAACATCAATTTTCATATTCTGAACTACAACTACACTAAGAAGAGTGAACATTTATAATATTTTATAAGGGAAGGCTAAATTGCTTAAGCTGTATTTAAAAATCAGATTTTTTAATATAATTTAATATCCAGAGGAAACTATTGTGAGTCCCCTCAGAATTCTGAAAACGCTCCCTTTGAATTCTCCACCTGCTGTACCACTTTAACATGTGAGACATTTCACAGTACCATCTATTGGATATTTTATATAACTACAACATTACAATCATAAGAGTTTTAAAATTTAGCTATAACTATAAAATGCTTCAAGAGCCATCTCAGAAACTAAATATAATGCTAACCTGACTCCACTAGTATTACCTCATCATCACACATTTTAGACTCAATATTATTAGCTTCTAACAATAAAATTTAACGATCATGAGTTATCAATGATCTTTAAAAAATAAGCCACCTCATCTCATATTCATTTTAACTTTTAGTTGATATATATGTTACTGCCCGATACATTTTCTTCTTGACTCAGGAAAAAGAGTGGTAACTGATAGGCATAAGAAGAGCTGACTGAATATTATTCATTCAACTCAGCAAATATTTATTAAGCATTTAAACTATGTCAAAATCAGATTAGGTGCTAGAAGAAATGAAGTGGCAAACCCTTTGTTGTGGGTGGTAGACATGACGGTAGTGCTATTCAATGAGTACAAGGAACAGTTTCACAAGAAACATTTTAAGTTCAGTTCTTGCTCTGCTAACTTTGTGGCCTCTGTGGGACATTGCAGGGAAAATTTACAACGTGAAGTTGAGTATTTGGATCTAGATGGGTGTGGGGAGAACAAGCTTACAAAGACATATTTTAAAATGTTATTCGTAGTCATGGAACTGAATGAGATAATATACAAAGAGTGTGACAAGATGAGAATTGAACAAAAAATGAAAGCCTAACACATATTCAAGAATGAAAAAAGGACGAGGAATTCAGCAATATTGACAAAGTATAGCTAGAGAGACTAAAAGGAAAACTAGTAAAAAAAGTGTTGGATGAGTGTTACAGAATATGAGAGGAGAGTATTTCAAACAGTGTCAAACATGGTAGGGAATTAAAATAAAATATTGCACTTGAAAAGGTTCTTTAGAATATGCTACTGGTAGCCCAAGCAGTTCTTTTCCTAACTTGTCAGTGAACCTATCACCAGCTGCTATGAGTGTTGACTGCTGAGAGCTCCTAGCTATTTTCTGAAGAATTCTTTGCTCATAGGAATAGGCTGTCCCAGGAGGCCACAGCTGATGATTGACTGATAAGAGTTAGAAAAGATCACCCTCCTTGCCTTAAGTTAGGAACAATCCTATGATACGATTGTTTTTTGTTCCAAAGCCCCAAAGAAGGTTCAGGCCAAGGCTGAACTCTGCCTATGGTTGGAGCTTGCCTATTCCTTTTTCTGTTTCCCTCCCTTCCTTAAAGATTTTTCCTAAGAAATCTCTTCTCTCTCCATAAATTGTACAATGCTAAATCCCTGTTTCATGCTCTGCTCTTTGGGAACCCAACCTAAGAGAGTGCAATTAAATTTAGTAAGGATGGCAAGAGCAGTTTCAGATCCATCTTATAGTGAGAAGTTAGACTACCATGCTTTGATGAGGAAGAAAGAAAAGAATTCGACACAGTGAGTGTATCTACACACCTGCATATACATACTCATGGCTATGTGAAGGGGCAGACAAGAGTCGGATCCATATACAAATACAGGACATAGAATCGCACAGGAGAAAGATCAAGCAGCTCTTTACTGGCATGGGTTCTACAATACACAAAAGTGAAAATGAAACTGGACTGATGGACTCACGTCATAATGCTATTAAGAGCTAACTCATGTAAGCATGCTGTATTAAACCTTGGCTGAGTGTTTTCTGTTGTAAATTGAGGAATCAATAGATTATTAAATATTGTGACAAATGCTATGAAAGGAGAATAATGGAGAGTGTAAGAGAGAGATAGGAGAGAATACAAGAATGAAGGAAATCAGAAGATCATAAACATTGGATGACTCAAGGATGTTGAAGAAATGGCAACCAAATGAAATAACTTCAAAATATTTGTGATTGGGATAAAATAAGAGTAACTTAATAAAGAAGAGAACAATAGGTATAGAGCTATAATCCTCAGAGATTTGGGTTTCTTTGGAGCAAATGGGGCTGAATAGGTCAAAGCTCTTTAGAGCACTATTTATAGCAACGGAATTTCAACTGATACATTTTATTATCAAGCCTGGACAACAAGGAGTGGTCACAGAGACCTCAGTAAAACTATCTTTATTTCACAGATGGGGTAACACAGATTGAACTTGTTGAACTAAGGAACAAAGGCAGGAATGAATCAGTGGTCACTGTATTTATATGAAATTGATGTGTGGACCAAAAGCAATAATATGAATTAATTCTTCCTCAGGTTTCAAGTAAGAGTTGAGAACAAACAAGCTATATTTAATAGTAAAACAGATGAAATCATGTACATAAATACTTTATGATCACCGTCATTTCAGCAGGATCATTAAAACCACAGGTTACCTTTGCAAGGTGGAATTTATGCTTAAATGTCTAGAAGTGATTAAGGGAGTCTGGTTTTGATTACATTGAAAATTTAAAAATTAAAAGATGGGAATGATATGAAGCATTTTCTTCTATTCTCATGCTGTTAGATCTGGATATTTGCACTGCCTCGACCCCAAACTTCCTTTGAAAGGTGCAAGCAGAAATATTAACACAGAAGTTGATACATTTGGGAGATTTTAATGCCATAGTCTCACTGGGGTTTAATGAGAATAGAAAATTTTGCATACCCTCACCAACACTGGGTACTACTATTTTTTAAGTATTTCCCAAAATGGGTAGAAAAAGTAGATTGCATTGTGTTAATCTGGATTTCTTCATTACTTATGGGTTTAAGTTTTTAAATTATTGTTAACCTATCTGCATACATTTTACATAACAGAGATTTTTTTCTTTTGTTATGATGCTTCCCTTTACCTTGATTTGTAAGTTTGGGGCTTTATCATTAAAAAAAAAAAATTTGATTGCTCAAGTCAGTTACTATTATCTTTTATATTTCTCCTTTTAGGAAAAAATTAAAAGGCCAAGCCCAGGCAAAAATTAAATTTTTAAATCCATGTTTGATTTATTTTGGAATAGGCCACATTAGATTTGATATGTCACCTTTATCATATTTTATTACACATAGTTTAATATGACTTTAGATTTTCTACCAGAGCTTTCCATCTTTTATAGTCATTACTATATATTTATCTTCATCACGTGGCACATTCTCTAGGATAGACCTCAAAACAAGTCTCAACAAATTTTAAAAACTCAAAATCATATTAAGTATCTTCTGAGACTAAAAGTATAAAATTAGAAATCAATAAAACAAGAACTTCAGAAACTGTACAAATCAGTTAAATGTGTAAGTTAAATATGCTCCTGAAAGACCAATGGATTAATGAAGAAATTGGGAGGGAAATAAAAAAATTCTTGAACAAATGCAAATAGAAACACCTATAGAGCACAACAAAAAAGTTACTAAGAAGGAAGTTTATAGCAATAAATGCTTACATCAAAAAAATAAGAAAGATTTCAAATAAACAATCTAATGTACCTCAAGGAATTACACAAGCAAGACTAAAACAAACTCAAATTTTTAGAAGGAAAGAAATAAAGATCAGAGCAGAACTAAACAAAGTAGAGACCAAAAGAAATACAAAGGATCGACAAAATGAAAAGTTTGTTTTTGGAAAAGATAAACAAAGTTGACAAGCCATGAGCTAAACCGAGTAAGACAAAAAGAGAGAATACCCAACAAAATAAAATCAGAAACAAAAAAGGAGACATTACAATTGATACCACAGAAATGCAAAGGATTATTAAAGACTATTAACTATATGCCACCATAATAGAAAACTTAGAGGAAATGGGTAAATTTTTGGAAGACACATAACCTACTAAAATTAAACCAAGAAGAAATAGAAAACCTAAACAGACCAATAACAAGTAACAATACTGAATAAGAAATAAAATGTCCTAATAAAGAAAAGCCCAGGACCAGGTGGCTTTATTACGTATTATCCTGATACCAAGACCAGAAAAAGATACAACAATGACAACAAAAACTACAGGCTAATATCCCTCATGAACATGGATTAAAAAAATTCCTCAACAAAATACTAGCAACCTGAAAACAATAGCACATCAAAAAGATAATTAAATATGATCAAGTGGGATTCATCCAAGAAATGTCAGAGTGATTCAACATATGTGGATCAATAATTGTGATGCATCACATCAACAGATTAAAAGACAAAAAACATGATCATCTCAATAGATGCAGAAAAAGTATTTGATAAAATCCTGCTTTCCTTCATTATAAAAATCTATCAACAAATTAGGTACAGAAGGAACAAATCTCAACACAATAAAGACCATATATGACAAACCCACAGGCAACTACATACCAAACAAAGAAAGCATACCAAGCTGAAAGCATTTTCTCTAAGAACTAGAATAGGGGAAAGATGCCCACTTTCACTACTCTTATTCAACATAGTACTATAAAATCTAGCCAGAGCAATTAGGCAAAGGAGAGACATAAAGGGCATCCAAATTAGAAAACAGGAAGTGAACTTGTCCCTCTTTGCAGACAACATGATCTTATATAGGGAAAACCTAAAGACCCCACCCAAAACTCTTAGTACTGATAAACAAATTGGGTAACATTGCAGGATACAAATCAACATAGAAAAAACAGTAGCATTGCTATTCACCAGTAACCAACTACTAAAAATGAAAGTAATCTCATCTACAATAGCTACTAAATAAAATAATAAAAAAATATACTTAGGAATAAATTTAACCAAGGAGGTTGAAGATATCTACCAGGAAAACTACAAAACACTGGTGAAAAAAATTGAAAAGGACACAAGAAATGGAAATATATCCCAGGTTTCTTCATGGATTAGAAAAATTAATATTGTCAAAATGACCACACTACTCAAAACAAATCTACAGATTCCATGTAACTCTATCAAAATACCAGTGATATTCTTTATAGAGAGAGGAAAAGAAAAAACAATTTAAACATTAGTGTGGAAGCACAAAATATTCCAAATATTCAAAGACATACTATACAAAAAGAGGCATCACAATAGCTGGCTTCAAAATATACTACATAGCAATAGTAATCAAAATAGCATGACATTGGTATAAAAACAGGTACAGAGACCAATAGAACAGAATAAAAAAAAACAGAAATAAATCTACATATGTATAGCAAACTTGTTTTTATATAGACTCTAAGAACATACTCTGGGGTAAGAACAGCCTCTTCAATAAATGGTTTTGAGAAAACTGGATGTCCATATATGTAGAAGAATAAAACTAGACCCTTACGTCTCACCATAATAAAAAATCATTGCAAAATGGATTAACAACTTAAATATAAGACCTGAAACTATAAAACTACTAGAAGAAAATAGAGGGGAAATTCTTCAGGACATGAGCAAGACTATAAAAGGACAGGTAACAAAGACAAGAATAAACAAATAAGAAGATACCAAGCTAAAAAAGTTTTACACAGCAAGGGAAACAAACAATAGAATGAAGAGGCAATCTGTAGAATAGGAGAAAATATATGCAAACTATTCATCTGACAAGGAACTAATTTCCAGAATACAAAGAACTTGAATAGCTCAACAGCAAAACTAAAACCTAAAACAAACAGACAAACAAACAAAAAACCCCCCAAAGTAATCACATTAAAAAAGTGGTCAAAGGATCTGAATAGACATTCTGAGACGAAGATATACAAATAGCCAACAAGCATATGACAAAATGCTGGACATCACTAATCAGCAGGGAAATGTAAATCGAAACCACAATAAGATAGCATCACACCCAATTCAAATGGCTATTATCAAAAACACAAAAAATAAAAAATGCTAGTGAAGATGCCAAGAAAAAGGCACTCTTATACACTGTTGTTGGAAATATAAATTAATACAGCCACTATGTAGAACAGTATGGAGGTTCCTCAAAAAACTAAAAATAGAATCACCATATAATCCAGCAATCACATTACTGAGTATTTATCTAAAGCATGGGAAATCAATATCTGCAGTCCCATGTTTACTGCAAAACTATTCGCAACAGCCAAGATATGGAACCAACCTAAATGTTCATAAACAGATGAATGACACAAGGGAATGCTATTCAGCCATTAAAAAAGAATGGAATGCTGTCATTTGTGGAAACAAGGATGAACCTGAAGCATATTATGTTAAGTGAAATAATTCAGGTGCAGAAAAATAAATATAACTTGTTCTCCCTCATATGTGAGAGTTAAAAAAATTTTTGAGCTTATAGAAGTAGAGAGTAGAATTATAGTTTCTAGAAGCTAGGAAGTTTAGGGGGAGGTTGGTTAATGGATAAAAAATTACACCTAGATATAAGGAATAAATTCAATTTGTTCTATAGTCCTATAGGGTGAATAAAGTTAATAATAAATTTATGGTATATGTGCAGAAAGCTAGAAGAGAGGGTTCTAAATGTTCTCAACACAAAGAAATGATAAATGTTTAAGGTGGTGAACATACAAATAACCCTGATTTAATTGTTACACATTATATATATATATATATATCAAATTATCACACTTTTCTCTATAAATATGTACAATTATTACATATCAACTAAAAATAAAGGGATAAAAACAAAAATGCAAAACAGCAGCAAAAACAAAAAGTCATGAGAATACAGTTGTAAAGGATATTTTATGGCCAGGGTGTCATGGCTCATGCCTGTAATCCTAGCACTCTGGGAGGCCAAGGCAGGAGGATTGTTTAAGCTGAGAAGTTGGAGACCAGCCTGAGCAAGAGCAAGACTCCATCTCTACCAAAAACAGAAAAATTAGTCAGGCGTTTTGGCACAGGCCTATAGTTCCAGCTACTTGGGAAATTGAGGCAGGAGGATCCCTTGAGCCTAGAAGTTTGAGGTTTCAGTGAACTATGATGAGGCCACCATACTCTACCAGGGACAACAGAGCGAGACTCTGTCTCAAAAAAAAAAAAAAAAAAAAAAAAAGAAAGAAAGAAAGAAAGAAAAGAAAAAAACGGTTTTATGATTTCTTTATTGTTTTTAATATGAGGGACTACAAACTCTACATCAATTTCTATGTACTTCTAGATCTAACACAGAGACCTGTGATCTGAACTTGGAGTTTTCAAATACTCCTATCTAGAACAGGTTTTTGGACATTTGAACTGTTCTGTTTTTTTTTTTTTTTTTCAGATTTGAAAACAGTGGAGAAGGCTGACATTTTTAATTAACCATGTGCATGACAGTCTAATTAATCTTCATGACTCTAAACTCTTAGGGGTCAAGAGTCAATCCTTAGGGCACTGCATTCTGAATATGTTAAATAAAAACTCAAATGATCAAATTTCTTTTAAAAAGATTTCCATCAGATTTCCTCTTAGTTGAATTTCCAATTTATGTCTTATCAGCCTTTTGTTTTGGCTTTTTAAAATATATCTTGACAAACCCAACATGGCATAAGTTTGTTTCTTTAAAAAATTATTATAGCTTGCCTGAGTACAGCTACGTTTAGGCAGAAATATTACAGAAACTTGTAGAAATATTTTTATGGCCCTATTAAAAAATAAACCTCATGAAAATAGAACTCTACCATATTCCTTTAGGTAAAAACAAATATAATGGCCATAAGACGTGAAATTTTTCTTCTAGGTTTATCTCTGTTGATATGTGTACATAGTCTACATTATATTGCCAAGGTCAGAATAAAGGTGGTACTTCAGAAACCAACAAAGCCAAGCCAACTAAAGATTATTTATCAGATAAATAGTTCATCTCTCAAGTGTAGATTATGTAATCAACCCTTAGTGATGCTGGGTTCATCCCCCTTTTCTTATGCTATGTTCCTTTAAATACATGTACCTGTATTTGTACATGTACAAGAATATGCCAAACCAAAATGGATGTACACATATTTTATAAATATTATAGCACTCTAGTGCTTAATGTGTTCCTCACTGGAGTTTGAATTAGTGAGATTTAATACTACACATTTTAAAAATTAAATAAATAAAAAGCAGCTATCCTTTATGAATAATACCATGAAATTGGGTCTGAGTTAGATATTCAAAATATGAAAAAAATGAGATTCCTTTTTGCCTATCATTACTATGATGACAATTATGAATTGATCTATAATGAATATTAATTAAATGAATATTAAGTAATGACACTGATGAAACATTTATCGAGCACTGACAATGTACTTTATCCCTACTCTTTTGACAAAAAAAGAACACTGGGTAGGCACAAACCTTTGGTTGGTTACATAAAGAATTTTAATAAAATAGATGACTTCAGTAGTTGTGGTTAAAGGTTGAAGAGGCAAATTGAAAATAAAGGTGAAGCAGCCAAAATGACGTAAAATAAAAACTAAAGCTCAGTACAGCAAATATCCTTAGTCAAGTGTTCGTACCTCCCCAGAAGATTCTACATTTTTGGAAGTTCTATAACTAGCCTAGGAAAAAAAAATGTTACAAAGATTTTGAATACCAAAGTTCACAATCACAGAAGATTCAAATATCTCTCCTCCCTCCTTCAATTAACCTATGTTTAGCATTGGGGTTGTCATTATTAACTCTCATCGGTTAGAGATATGTCATAGATAGAAAACAGAAATACTCTTTTATATTTGGGCTGTGAGGAAGAGACACACTCCATACTTCCGCTCCCCAGCACACCTTCTGACATTGCTGAGGAGTAATGGCTTAGTTAAACACATGCTCTAAAGAAAGATTTAACATACTCTATGCTATTTAAGACTTAATCCCCATATTTACAATGCATAATTTAGTAGAATTCTTAAAATTATGGAAGAGTAAGTAAGATTGGAAAAAGAGAAGTTAATATGGCATATGGTTCCCGGAGGGTGTTATAGGTAGAGATACGTATATTGTTGCTTCAGCAACACCACAACTTGGCCAAGTTTTCAGAGTTACAATGAAGAAGAGAGAATTAGGACCATTTGAACTTTCAGCAACAGGGCTGGAACTGTAATGTATGAATATTTGGTTGCTTCTTAACCAATCTTATGGTTTTTTACTTGTTTTAATCATTCTGGCAGGTGTATTATGTTATCTCATTATACTTAATATGTATTTTTCTGATAAGTAATGATGGTGAGCACATCATGTGTTTAGAGGTCATTTGTATATATATTCCGTTCAAATTCTTGTTTTCGTTTTAGTCTCTTGCCCTTTTGAATTGCATTGTTTGATTATTACTAATTTATATCAATTCTTTCTATATTTCATACACAATTTTCCACCATTCCTTAGCTAAATGAAGGAATGACTTGCCCACAGATCCAGAGTTAATATTAGAACTTCTTTAACTTATAGTCCTCTAGCCTTTCTGGCTATCATTAGAAGACTTATAGTCCTCTAGCCTTTCTGGCTATCATTCTGGCTATCTTTCTTTCTTTCTTATCAATCTTTCTCACTTCACTTCTTTTCTAAAATTTTCACTGTAAACTCTGGGAAAACTGTTCAAAAAAATCCAAATTACCCTTTTCTTCTCTACGTCATTGCCCTTTCCTTTGAACACCTCTGAAGAGAGGTTGCTCATTCTCTCACCCATTATTGGTTTTATAGTTTTAATGGAAAACTCTTGGCTTTCCATCAAAATCATCATTCCTCCATCCCCAAAGTAGAATCTCTTATTACTTGATCTTCATAAAATTTAATAGTTCTTCTCTCTACCTTTATTCCTTACTGTCATATACTAATCATTTCATCAAGACCCTGCCATCCTTGGTGGTTTTAAGGATAACATCCAACCATTCTCAGAGTTCTTTGGCCTTCTAACATCTAGTGAACTTCCCCTGCATGTCAACTGAGATACCCAGATCTATGATTGTATATTGGACCTTACCATTGTCTGCAAATAATCTCTTCTGAAATTACATCAAATCCTAATATTCCACTCTCTGCTACAGTCTTCTCCCCTAACTCCCTCATTTTCTTACTCTGTTGGTGTCTTTTGACCATTCACATCACATTTTCACTATGATACTTTCATATCTCTTCAGCGCCCTGTTTTAAATTTATTTTACGACACACTGCTTGCAAAGTTGTCTTTCTATAACACAAAGCTGATCATGTAAGCTCATATTTATATTGGATAAAGCGAAACTCCTTGACAAGACAGGCCAACATTTCACTATGTCAGTCCTTGCCCTGTCTATTTATCCAGCCTCACCTTTATGCATAACCCCTAAGAAACATTTTGTCTTTTCATGATCTATGTACTCTCTCATCACTGAGACTATTCAGAGATCACTCAACATTTACCTGTCAAATACCTATTTATTGTTCAAGATTCAGTTCAGGTATCATTTCTTCAAGTAAGTTTTTATTTACACCTTGATTTACTCTCAGGATTATGATCCTATCCTCTAGAGCACCTATAAATTAATACATATCACACCATAATATGTCATCTGTTTACCTGCCTTGACTCATAGACTCTGAATTGCAAGAGAAAAGGGAGCTGTTCTTAACTGTTTTTTTTAGCTCCAGTGAGCTTAGTAAAGGTCAATGGAAAGAAGAAAGTAAGTTAGATAGAAAAAAAGAGAGAGAGGAAGGAAGGAAGGTGGGAAGGAAATAAGCAAGCAAGCAATAGGAAGGAAAAGGAGGAAGAAGGAGGAGAGAAAATAGTTAAAACAGAATCTATCATTACAGATGTATTAATATATAAAACTAATGCATGCTATCATTATGATCTTAAAGATACCTCAAATACACAAAGATAACAATTAGCATATAAACAGTGGATATAGATATTTAATTGTCATATAATCTCAAGTTTGAATAATCTGCAAATTAACATTGTATCATCCTTAAATTTTAATTTATCAGCTTTAACATATTGACATAGAAGTGAAAAAATAAGTAACAACTTCTTCAGAGAATAAGAACCTTGCTTTTAAATAATAAGATAAAATTTATAGAGAGAGAAAACTAAACTAAGTAATGAAGATAAATATAATAGAAATGATCTTTGTGTATGATTCATTTCACTCTTCAAACATAAAGTCTTCATGAGATATCTCAACTCTTCTTGTGTTGATAGTGGCAGTATTAATTGAATAAAAGCCTCCCCCTAACAGAAGAATAATTATAAAAACCTACAGTCTTATAGAGGCACTTTACCTTACCACACATACAAAAAATGTGTAAAACTTAGAATGAGTGTAAGACTAAACCATAATTCTAGAGAAGCTGATCAAATTTATAGCTTCCTTCATGAGATTACTCTAAGAATCAAAGAGACTCTACATAGCCTATTCTATTGATTTCTGTGAAAAATTTATGTACTATCAAAAATAATTTTAAAAGTACTAATTGAGGCCATTACAGTAAAGGGAAATTTAATAGCATAGTAATAAAGTCATAATTAGCACATACAAATAAATAACATATATTCCAACATCATAGTAAAATGGGTATAAATTTAACTCCAAGCTTCTTAAGTACAGAAAATAAAAGGGTAATGACTCATAAAATCCAAAAGATAACAAACTGTGATAAACAGAGCTAAAAGGGACTTTTGTCAGGTAATGAAGGACATTTCCAACATACCTTTTTTGTTACACATAGGAAGTTATCATATGATTAATTTTTTACAATGCCTTTCTATACAGGCTGATGCCACAATGGTGAGGCTAAATTTAATGTAAGCAAAACTGTGAGGGGCTAAAACACAGAGATTATACCTGTCTTGGGTTAGGTGTAAAATTTAGGAAGTATAATAAATAGTGAGTGGCTTGCATGGTTATCAGGCCATGTTTTATACAAGATTATTAATTTTTTTTTTTTGCATTGTCACTTTGTTTTGGATTGGACAACAGAAACTTCAGGGTATGATCTGTAGGAAGAATCAAGATTTAATTTTAAAGACAGAATATCTGTTTTGACAATCAGTTGGGAAGGGTTAATGGCCTTTTAAAAATTTAAATTGCTTATCAAGAGTCCCAACTGAATAGTTTGGATTCACCCTAAATTTGTTTGGAGGTGGAATAAGGGGAGACCTAAAAGAAATCTACCTTTGAAACAGGAATTGTCTTCAATATGGTAGTAAATGGACTATAGTTGTAATAATTTTTGCTTGAAAATTTTTCAAAAACATTTTAATTACCTAGACACAGTCATTAGAATTATTGATAAAAACCCACATTAGATAAATATTAAGCAATATAGGTTTTTGATAGTATTCTCAAAATATGCTAGATGTCATTTGCAACGTAGAAAATAGTAATTATATCTGATGTGTGAAATCATTGGTAACATTTTTTTTCCATTTGAATAGAAAAAAAAATCATATGATAATTATTTTAATTACAGAGTAGTTGAATTTACCCAATTTTTATGGCACTAGCCATTATTAAGACTAATTATCTGTGGAAGCCATTTGTAGTGCATGCTTATATAAAGCACACCATCCATGCAGGGAAGATGCTTACCTTGCTGATCGCCATAACAGGTGAACATATATCTACTGAATCATTAACCTAAAGTTAATAAGTGTTGGGGAGGAATGAGAAGGCTGATACAATTTTTTTTAATGACACCAGAAAATATGTTCTAAAATACCATGAGACTATTGATATGGATCTTGAACTTGTGGTATGTCATTAAGACGCAAGGTTACATGAGCTTCAACCAGAAATTAGGGCTACATATTGTATTTATATAGTTTATTCACTAACGAATCCCTAACCACAGAGTGAATGGCAAAGGGGGAAAAAAAGCTACATATCTTAAATTCTGTCTTTTACATTTTCTAGAATGTGATAGAGATAATATCAGTGGCCATTTTGTAATAACTGAGTCAGAACTTCATCTGCTCTTCTTAGAGAAGATTAGTACAAGTCACTGGGGCATATAATTTCTTAAGAAGGAAACTGGTACTGAGAAATAAAAAAACAAAATAAGACTATATTATTTGTGATATAATGATTTTTGTTAAACCAAGGGCTATAGGTCACGCGGTGTGGAATTGTTCCTCAGAAGTTATGAGAGTTCACAGAACAAAAAGGCTCAGAGCCCATCAGCTGAAGCAGATTAAGCAAGTAAGATTAAGTAGGCAGAACAATTTTATTTATTTGTTTAAAGTATGGGTATTTAAATAGTTAATGGATATAACAGACAATGTATTCTGTGATAAGAAAGTAACCTTTAACTGTTACTTAATAAGTTGCAGAAAGTGTAAAATGAAGTGATTTAGGCTGACTTATTAACATATACCAGGCCCGTAACGGCTTCAGAAAACAGTTGTACTTAGAGAATGAGGAATAGTTTACAGCCATACCATCCTGAATGTACCTGATCTCAGAAGCTAAGCAGAGGCCGGGCAAGGTGGCTCACACCTGTGATCCTAGCACTCTGGGAGGCCAAGGCGGGCGATTGCTCGAGGTCAGGAGTTTGAAACCAACCTGAGCAGGAGCCCCTGCCCCCCCTCCCCCCCGTCTCTACCAAAAATAGAAAGAAATTAATTGACCAACTAAGAATATATATACAAAAAATTAGCCTGGCATGGTGGCACATGCCTGTAGTCCCAGCTACTCGGGAAGCTGAGGCAGTAGGATTGCTTGAGCCCAGGAGTTTGAGGATGCTGTGAGCTAGGCTGACACCACGGCACTCTAGCCCAGGCAACAGAGTGAGACTCTGTCTCAAACAAACAAACAAAAAAGAATAGTATTCTTAATGTTTAATTTGATATTCAAGATGAGAAATCAAAAACGATTCTTAGGTTTTATTTAGGCTTGGGAGAGTTGGAGTACGAAAGTTCTAGTCACTGAGATAAGACAGAAGAAAGGCTTCCATTTGGATTTGGAGAAAAGGTGACAATGAGGATCTCAGTGTCCGGCTCTGGAGTGATACCACTTGGGTTCTAATTCAGGATTGCCACATACTACTCACGTGACAATGAGAAACTCACTTAACCTCTTTGTTAGTTTTCCCATATGTAGCACGGGGGCAATTATAATATTTATCTTATGGGGTCACTGAGAGGATTAAACGAATTCACCAATAACTGCAACCCCTTTAAGAATCTTAATTCTTACCTCACTTACTCTCACAGCCTGACCCCATTAACTTCACTAACCTTGATTCCAACAATCTTTGGCTGCACTGTAATTCACAATGTATCACTCCTAACATCTATTACTGTACCTCACTCTTCATGTCTTTACTTCCTTCATTTTCCAGCTTAATTCTGTGGTTAATCCTTATAATCAGTGCTTTGCATACATCCTCAACTCCCTGCCTGCTCTTTCTGTACCTTTCATTTGGGAAAAACACCGTCCCGCGTGGGCTATGACTATCCCACTCCTGAAGCAAGAAAGTAACTGGAGAAATATAACTGAATGTAACTAGAGAAAAATACTCATCCAAGCTTACTGGTCTTGTACTAAATGTGTTATGATTCACTAGAGACAGCTGCTTTTTATTCCTTGGCAATCATACTACGTTTCCTTTGACCCAGTTAGCCCCCACTTTCCTAGGTGACTCCTGCATAACTTCTTCCCTATCCTCAAACTTGCACATCTTCCATCATCCTCACTCCAGCTAATGACTCAGCTTCCGATTTCTCTGAGAAAATAGAAGTGTTATATCTTTTTTCCACTGTTGCCCCCTCCACACAGCACAGATTGTTCCTTTTAAAATGCAATCAGATCATTCTCTCTTCTGGTCAAAATCCTCTGCAACCTTTTTGGCAACAGGGACCAGTTTCATGGAAGACAATTTTTCCACAGTTTGTGGGAAAGGTGCAGGGGGTGGAGGCAGAGCTCCGGCAGTGATGTGCGACCCTGTTTTTCCTAACAGGCCACAGACCTGTACTAGGCCAGGGACCTGGTACTGGGCTGTAGCTCAAGGGTTGGGGACCACAGCAGTCTAATGGTTTCCTATGTCATTCAGAGAAAAAGCTGAAAGATCTTATAATGAGCTAAATTGCTCTACACAATATGAAAATTTTATTACACCTTTGACCTTCTCTTCTACTATTTTTCCTCCTACTCACTCAGGGCCAGCCACTAACCTCCCTGATGCCCTTCAGATATGTCAGGTGTCTACTGCCTCGAAATCTGCATCCTTGTTTGCTCCTCTGTCTCTGAAGTTCTGTCCCAGACAGCCATATGGGTGACTCCCTTAGATCACTCAAATGTTTACTCAGCTACCTCTTCAATGAAGTCTATCTTGAACTGCCTCTTTTATAATCGCAGCCCCAGCATTTCTTCTCTTTCCCTGCATTAATATTGTCCTTTACATTGAAAATACAACCAGTACTTCTCTATTGTATCCATTTAAGTAATTGAAGATAATGTTTTGATATAGTTAAACAAAACTACGAGAAGCCATTGTCTTGGACTGAGCTTCTACACTAGGCCCCAACAAACATACACGATCAAACCAAAATAACCAAAATGGAGTCACTTATACTAAGTGTCACATAATCAAGGTGAAACTTTAGGGATGCAGACAGATCCCAAAACAGACCAGTTTATTATTTTCCCCTGAAAACAAGAGATTCCAATCTACCTGAGTTAGCATAATAAGGCAGTCCCCTCTGCTGTATCCCTCACCGGAAAGGTAATCTGAAGTAACCTGATGTTAACCACTTAGCTTTTTCTTCATATTGTTCTATTTTCTTGTTCCTGCCTTACAAAACCCACTGTTCTGTCATTGTCCAGTCTTTGACAACATACATAGTGAAATGATTACTACAGTCAAGCAAATTAATATACCCATCCCCAGATATAGCTACCTTTTTTGAGGTAGGAACACCTGAATTCTAGTATTTTGCTAAATTTCCAGTATACCATACAATATTATGAACTACAGTCATGCTGTACATTAGATCTCTAGACTTATTCACCGTATATAACTATAACTGTGCGCTCTTTGACCAACATCTCCCGTTCCTCTCTCCCCCTCCCCTTTGTAACCAACATTCTACTCTCTGTTTCTATGTGTTTTAATACAACCAGGTACTAAATAATTTACTTATTTGTATTGCTTATTTGATGGCTACTTTACCCCCTCTTGAATGTAAACTGTATAAAGGCAAAGATTTGGTTTTGCTTTTTACTGTTTCTTTCCACCTATAATACTTCTTGGTGCATATTAGAAACTCAGTAAATATTTATTGAATATTTAATAGCACAGTAACTGGTATAGTATATTTGCTCAATAAATAAGAGCTATCCTTATTACATTAATTAATAATAATATATCAGGCATGCTGCACTTAAAACAATATGGGATCTCCAGGTGGCAGTTCTATAAGTTTAGGATTCAGAAGAGGGGGATGAGCTGAATATAAATTAACATGGTAATGACATCAACTGAATAAATACGATACCATTGGGAAGAGTATTAAGAGTGCAAAGCTATAATGTGGAAGGGTAGAACACAAGGGGTACACCAACATGGGTGGGTTGACACAGTGAACCCAAGAAAGAAAGTGAAAGGACATATCCAGAGAAACAGAAAAAGGAACAAGAGAGTTAGGTATAATGGAAGTCAAAAAGGTAGACATTTGTGAAGGATAAAATGTTCAATAGTTGTCAAATACTTCAGAGTAGATAGTACCATAAAAACGGTAAAATAGCAAATGTTGAGATGTAAATCATTAGGAAGACTGTAAGGATATTTAGTGATTGAAATAAACCTTCATAATCAAAGTGTCTAAAATTAGCAATGAAAGAGTTTGCAATATTGTTAGATGACAAGAAAGTTCACATAAGATACATTTTCTACCTTTGATTCTCTCAAAGAAAGAAACAATAGAATAATAAAAAGAATCATCTCATATTTGACTTTATGTGACCAGAAGTTGATGTAAGTGGGTCAAGGAAGTAGTCCCCAGGCTCACTGAATTGAGGAGGGTCTTCAACAGACATTGGATAGTAGGATGAAATAATGTATTTCTTTTTTGAGTTTAAATCTGAGATCAAAGATGCATCTAAACCAGTAAAATTACTACATTTATAAACAAGAATAAAAATAATGTAAAAATTCTAGAGGTCCTCTCTCTTCAAGACAACACTTAAAAGAATAAAAATGACACTAAATTAACCTTAAATGTAATGTATTTCTATATGGCTCTCATTATTTTTAATTTTATTTACTATAGGGTATCTAATAAATCTTACATGAAGAAAGGAAATTTAGAATTAGTTATTGCTGTCCTCAGCACTATGGAGGTATTTTCTTTTCCTATATTTTTGTAGTTTGAGAAAATGAAGAGTTTTTAATAAATTTGTTAAAAAAAGCATTTAAAATACAACCTGTATTTTACAGATAATTACAAAATGAATCATAAGTGGGTGCAAATTGAGTAATATGATTAATTTCTAGGTTGACCTTTAGAAAAGTATTTGTCTAACATTTCTTAGTTGTTATATTTTTATTATATCAAGCTGAAGTTCCAGCCATTTCATTTCCACGTTGTTTTTTAAAATGAGAAGTGTATTATGGATATAAAAATAGTTTGTTTTGTAAAATAACTTTCACTTTAGAAACAATTTAGATTTTGAACAAGAATATGAATGTTATCTTTGAATACCTGATTTTCTTTCTGTCAAGGTTTGTTCTTTTTAGAGTTACTTCCCTCATGCATTTTTCATTTCTATATTTATTGAATTAAGTAATTATTTTGCAGGTAGTTAAATTTATTGTTCAATTACAAAAAACAGCTAATGGCAGTGCATAACTTTCTTCAAGGTTTGTGTCATCATTTTAGGTAGCCTCTGACCCAGATGAGAGCCCTCAACATTGCAGATATATAATGTGCATCCCTAGCAAAATTGCTCATAAGAATAACTTCATTATTCTGGGAAGCTAGATCTATAAAATATGTAAAATGTAGAAGTGTTCTGCCTGTACAACTTCTGGTAAGTACAGCATGACTAAGTGATAAAACCTGAGTCAGCTTCAGTTCAAGCATACCTTTCTAAAATGTGTATTGTGACATGTAGGAGAAAGAAATATAGTGGGCAAAGGTGTTCTGCTCTGAAGTAATCATGTATTTTGGATCTATATAGTTCTGCCTTGATTAATGCAAAATTAGCTCTGGAAGCATTTGGGAGTATACCGTACCGTTTAGTCACAGCAACCCTGAGCTATAGCAGAATGATAAGAGAAAACTCACCAGTACCACTGGACAGATTGTTGTGGGTGGTAAAATATGGTCCTTCAAAGGTCCACAGTCACATTCAGGTTTTAGATGAGAAGCACATTTATTATGCAACTAGAAAAGGAGAAGGAGGCATAATATCAAATACTACACAACAGCAGCAAACTTGGGCAGATTATATTAATATTTCAACTGAGATACAGCAAATACATTAGAAGTACATTAAAATAAGTATACAAACAAATAAAAAAATCATAAAGGGATTCACGTTACATTTGCTTTTATATATGTATCTTAAATAAATCATTTAGCAACTTCTGTGACCCAGCCTATATATTTTCTAATTTTTAGAAATGTTTCTATTAAAAATGTACTGTAGGTTTTGCACCAAAGAAGCCTAATTTCTTTGACAAACGCAAATTATTGCCCATTGCAGTCTTTCCTTTACTTATCTGTTAGCATAATCTTCAAACCACTGTGCACTGTGTATGCTTTTTTTTTTTTTTTTGACCCTCCTGTTTTCTCAAAGTCATTCCAAAGTGCACAGCTCAGTATGGGGCATAATTGATCCCATCATTAGTTTTAACTTTGTAATTCAATATGTAAATGTAGCCAGAGATTCATCTCAGTAGGAGCAGGATATAAATAAAAGAAGATGATTATGATTATAGAAATTTATCTTTATATTGTATTTATCAGCTCGACATTAAGTTAGTGTGTAATCATATAATGTGCTATTTATTTTTCAACATGTATAAACCCAAACTGATATTTTTACCAACCTTGGTCACAAGTTTAAATTAAGGTTTTATATCATACTGTATTAAATAGTGATGTTTTTAAGTTGAGGGGGTAGTTTTATTGGAATCATACAGATTTGATAAAATAATATTTGTTTGAAAGCATCTAGGGGTTTCTTCCTCCTCCAGTACATATCAATTTGATATGAACTATTTATACTTTAGAAAAATTATACATTTTAATAAAATAATATGTCTTGTTCAAAACAGAAAAAAAAAGCCACATCATTTTTCAGTTCTGAACTAAAAGCCACCCCATTTAAGCCTTGGCTATATAAATTTCTAAAACATACTTACCTTTGTAAGTAATTAATTATTAACTAAGCATGGGACATTTCTAATAAGGGTTGATTTACTATTGGTGGTAGAATTGTTTTGGAAGGGTATTTTTGTGGTCTTAGAATCTAAAACTGTTGTCATGCTAACTCCCTGCCTTGAACTTAAGGCTACTTGCACTAATATTAATGTGCCTTAGGTTGCATTACATAAAATAAAACTATCTTTACACATTCACTCATAATTAGTAATCTGCTTCTCAGTGGCATATAAAGCTTCTCTATTAAAAAAAAAGGTTTGACTTTTTTGTATTAGATATCATGGGTCTTTGTCATGAGGCAAGAGGCGTTGAAAATGAAGTAGCCATCAGATGTGCAATAGAACTAAATAAACTGACACTCTCATTGAATTAAAATGCAGTTTCCTCAAAATAAAATTAGTTAGTGGTATAAAATGTACCATTAGCTTATTGGTCTGAATAATCAATTTTCTAAGAAGAAATCATGACACTGAATGTTTGGATTTAGAGGTAATAGATTACCAAGTGTCGTAGAACGCACTGGGTCCCCCGAAATGGTACATCGAAATTCTAACTTTGCCCTCAACTGTGAATGTGAACTTTTTTGGAAATAGGGTCTTTGTATATGTGCTCAAGGTAAGACGTATTGGTACTGTAGTAGGTTGGGCTCTAATCTAATGACTGGAATCCTTATAAGAAGAGGGAAATCTGCACACAATCACAGAGGGGAGAAGGACCTGTGGTGGCAGAAGTAGAGACTAGAGATCCAGTGCTGCAGTCCAAGGAGTGTCAAGGTTTTCTGGCCACTACCAGAAGCTAGGTCGAGGCAGAGAAGTATGGATTTGGACTTCTAGCCTCCAGAGCTATGAGACAATAATTTCTGTTGTTTTAAGCCTCCTGTTTTATGGCATTTTGTTACAGCAGCACTAAGAAACCAATATGCCAAGCACTATGAAGACTGTGCTATAAAACCCCGAGGCCATGGGGAAGAGAAGATCAGAGCAAGGAAGTAGATCCCACCCCTCATAACTGATGGGCTGGCTCGGGCCAAGGGAGCGGAGCAGAGCTGCCCCTGCAGTGGGCCGTGGTGGGGATGATCAGAGTGGGCCGGGGCCAGACCCCTGAGAATCCAACTCCTTCAGCCTCTTCCATGATCCGGGGTGATGTAAGCAGCTCAGTCACGGACATGACTCTTATCCCCACTTCTCATCTGAGAAGCTTGAGGCCCAGAGGGTGAAGCCCTTTCATCCAAGGGCTCCCAGCTGTGTGAAGATACAATGAGAAAACAGCCATTTGCAAACCAAGAAGTGGGTCCTCATCAGACACAGGACCTGCCACCACCTTGATCTTGGACTTCTCAACCTCCAGAACTGTCTGTTGTTAAAGCTGCCCAGTCTCTGGTATTCTGTTTTAGCAGCCCACCCACCCATGATAGACCCCACCCATGCCAACCCCCTGCAGGAGAACAGGAGCCAGCCTTGTTCTGTCTCACTTGCCTCCACAGCTCCCCCTCGCCAGCTGAGCTCTCATCATCCCTCGCCTTCCCTGCCCCCACTGGCTGCGTGGGTGGGGTTGGGGATGCCCTGCTCACTCCCTCTTATGGCCCTTGCCTGTTCACTTGTTGTCCCCCCACCACACTGGGACAACCACTGTGTCTCCTCTCCCTGCACCCTGCACTTAACAGTTGCTCAATAAATAAGAGTTAAATTAAAAAAAAAAAAAAAAAAGCAAAAAAGACTGTGCTAAAACCAAAGACAGATGATGTATCTAAAGGCTCTGTTGTACCACGGATGTCATACAGGAAACGCTTTTGCTCTTTGATCTTGTAAAACTAATTTAAAACTAAGAATGTGGATTCTAAGAACCCTCTACGAATAACAAGAACCAAGATAAAAATCCATGGGTGTATAGTGGAAGAAATTATTGAATTTTACTCTTGATTACAGAATAAAGCTGCACATGTGACTGTAGAGGTCAGGGGGACAAGGCACTCTGGGGCTCATGCCAACACTGACCATGGATGTACTGCCCGAGGGCCTCAGCCTCCTCCATGTCTCCATCCCACGTGTATCCAACAATTTGCAACTGACACGGTTAAGGGACAACTAAGCTCCCTATGTCATTACTTGGGGGTTACCAGAAGTAAGAAAATATGGCAAAAATAAAATGAGTTCAGCTTTGGGGCATTTGGGCTAGTTTACTAGCCAGAAGGAGAAAACTGAGCTTTCAGGTTGATGAGTTGATGAGCTTGCCAGAGTGCGTGTGAGGGGTAAATTTTCATATTGGGGTTTCAGAGTTTCAGAGTATAGATACTGGCAATTGGTCCCATGAAATACTGGCCTCTGCAGAGCTAAACAAAGCCTGATGGAATTCCCCAGTTTGATTGCTCCTGTGACCTGTATCCCTGAGTTTTGTTTAGGCAGCTGCAAGTCAGTCCTCTAGAAATGTAAGCATGGAATAGTAGTGTTCATAAGAAGGTCGGTAACCATATTATCACCTGCAAAACAGGGACACCTAGTATAAGAAAATTCTCCTAACCAAGAAGTTTACATTAACTAATAATATGCAAGAACACCTTATACTTTTATTAAGACAGAATCCAGCAGATGGTAAATATATTTGGGTGGCCATAAACACCATAACATTGTTTGTAGCCAGAAGTGTCAAAGCTGAGGACATAATATTAGAAGTACTGATCATTTTACAAGCTGGGAGTCAATTCTGTATAGTAAGTCTAATTGATGCACCATTTTGCTCAGAGACATATTTGAGGACAAAATATAAAATGTGAAAGCCAATGTGAAAATACCTATAGTTCCTAGGACCATATACCAAGCATAAAAGTGTATAATCATTTTTGCCATGAACCTCAAACTGCTCTAAAAAATAAAGTCTTTACAAAAAGCAAAAGTCAATAAAATAAAATTATAAAAGATGGTATATTTATGAAAGATTTTAAAAAGCAAACATCAACAATAAGAAGTTGCTTTACCCTGTTACCATGACATTTCATGGACAAGAATGTAAGAAAAAGGCACATTTGAGTTCTTGGTGTAAATAAAAGACTGAAGACTGACAATTTTTTTCAAGATAATCCAGATACCAAATCAGCAAAATCCTAAATATAAAGATCCTCATCAAGAATAGAAATTAACTGGATAATTAATGATTCCTAACTCTTGAGTAAAAGAACCAATAGTGCACCAAATAAAAGAAATTGTTACTTGTTTTTCTAAATTAACAACAACAAAAAAAATGTTCACAGTCACCTTTGTATTTTTTAAAGATTAGATGTAGAAATTTTAAGATCATTTTTTATAAGTTCCAAAATTCTCATTCATGTTAAGAAATTCAGCCTCATACATAGGAAAATCATATAATAGGAACCAGCTTTTCCTGGAAGTGAATTAAACACTTGGAAATAATTTCAGAGTTTATGACAATCTCCAGTAGCACCTAATTTAGAGCCAGATCTATGTTTATTAGAAAAAGCTAACTCAAGTTAAAAGGAAAAAGAAAGTGTACATGTGTGTGCCAGTATGTATCTATGGAATAGAGTTGAGAAAAGAGTGGGTGTACTGGTCAGAAAAGAAAACAGTAGAATCTAAGAAGTCAAAAGGAGGAAGCATAGAAAATAAATATTCATAAGAATTTAGAGGGAAAAAAAGAGAAACAAATTATTCTTCCGAAAAAACTTAATGGCCTGATATGGAGAAACGTATTTCTTGGTTGATATACTGTGTCAGCCCTAATATTCTGCAATTTCAGGGTGCATCCTAAATGCTGGTATCTGCTAAAATGTCATAAACCTTTCAATGCCAATGGAAACCTTTAAACATTACTGTTAGGAGCTTAATATTTTAATAAAAGGAATATCCCTATATCAAACCAAAAGTTAATAATTCATACCCATGAAATAGGCATTATGTGTCAATCCCAAATAATATGTACCAACCTCCCATCCTGGAGAGTGCTGCCTGACTAGGGATAGCTTACTGTGACCAGGAGTAATCCACAACAAGTTCCAATTAGAAGGTCAAAGAAACACATTCTTAGCAGAAATGAACAGGTATGTTCATTCAGTAAGATCTTAAGGATGGTAGAATGTTGGAGAAGAGAAAACAAGGAAAATATTTTGCCTGCCTCAAGGGATTGGAATATAAAGCATAGAAAACTGGGTGCCTAAAAGATAGTTTTCTAGTGCTCTTTCCTAGGCTCTTCCTGGTTTTAGTTTTTAATTGTTTAGATTTACGAAAGGAGATAAAACTTCATTCTAAGAGCCTAACTATATCTACAAGATATACTAACTATATCTACAAACTAGTATAATATGGCAAAGCCACAAGTACTAACTGAAAAATGGGTGTAAAGGTGGATTTTTATCTTTAGGTATGTGTTTAAACTTACTTGCATATCTTATGCAGATTTCAGTATCATAGGATGATATGATAAAACAAAATTTAAATAGGATATATGTTTGAAATTTAATATTTAACAATTGGAGGAATAGCATTTCGGTACTTAGAATGATCTTATTGAGGACTCTCTCTAACTCAGCATTCTGGCAAGAACTTTGGGTGATTAGGAAAAACCGTGGACCATAGACCTGCAGCTGGAGCAGATTGTAGTCTAGTAGCTCAGACGTTAGCATGAGACCCAAAACCACTTGAGACCATTTCAGTCTTTCCATTGGGTGTGGCATAAAAATACACAAAGTATTTAGAAAAAGGATATATTAGTGTCAAGGAAATTTTCAAGGAAGATAAGGAACTCAACTTGGTTCCCGACATGGAGTTAGAATTTAAGATGGATGTGTTCAAAGGAACGAGATGGACAAAATAATGGGCATGAAGGAGACATGGCCTCCCCAAGGGACTGTCACAGACATGCACAGCCACAGCAGAGGCTGTGTGTAGGGGAGGAACATGTACGGTCATGTGCTTACGTTTGGGTCGAATTTTTGAGGAACTAAAAACCAAGTTGAGGTAGGGGGGCGTTGAGGGCTGCATTTATTATCACAGAGCTATTATAGGTTGCTAAAGATGGCATATGATAACAAACTAGTATTTTCAGAAGATCTTTCTGGAGGTGGTATGCAGCCTGCGTTATAGGAAAAGTACCTTCTGTTAGGGAGATGAGCCAAGAGATTCTGACTCTAATCTAGTCAAGAGGTGCTAAGAGCTTGCACTAGGGCTGTGAATGTGGAGACAAAAACTCATATCTAAGAGAGATATTTTAAGTAGGAAATGTCAAGACTCAGTGATGGGTTGTGTACATAAGATAAAGGTAAAAGACAAGAGTAAAAGAAATTTATTTCTAACTTTATTCCCAATGACTGAAAGCATGATGATCCCATAATGGATAGAATGAAAAAGTTGTAGGAGTTGCTCTTTGTGAAAATAAATCAATCAGCTTGGCTAAGGAGTTAGTAAAGATTCAGGACCACGTGATTGTGAATTCTTTTAGTACATGCAGGTGCTGTTCTGATTTAGACTGGGCAACTACAGATCTTTCCAGAGGTGAGAGAGAAATGACATGAGTGCTGTTTATGGAGTGCCCTCTGGGCACCAGGGGTGAGTTTTACGCAGCCATATAGTATTTACCCTAATTCTTACTAAGTTTTACTTACTGAGCACTTACTATGTGTGCAGTCTTGTCCTAAACACATCTACACAGATTTTCTACCTGTTGAATCCACATATAATCCTATAAATTGGGTACCATTGACTCCACATTACAAATTAAGAAATTGTCCCAGACCCATTCCACATATGGCACAAGATAACACATCCAGTAAGTGACAGAGGTGATCTTAAGAATCTAGTTGGTCTGATTTACAACACTCAAGCAACTTCCAAAAGTCACATATAAAAGGAAGTAATGGCTTTTGGAAAAACCCTGAAATGAGGCCAAGCTTCATTCTCTCTGTTTCTCTCTATAATCTATTCCCCATCTAATCCATTCAGATAGGCCTTCCTAAAGCCCAGCATACAGTGCCAGTTTATTTAGAAGTGATACCCTCTTTCCTTTAAAAGGAAGTATCTCATTTCATGTAAAGCTAGGGCCAAGATCAAGACCAAAGACGAATGTATAATTTGTGGGTTGTAGGGCTAGGGGTAGATTTTGAAGTCACAGATGAGATTAACAAAAACAAAAGGAAGAGAATGAAAAAAACAAAGTGGAATACAAAACAAGGAATTAAAGAATTTTAAGATCCTTGAATACCAATAAGAGACCAATAGCAATGGTAACATTGAGGACAGTGATCCCCACAGAATGGACAGGACAGAAGACAGAACTTCAGGAGATTAAATGGGGAAAAGAGGAGACGAATCAAATAAAGAAAATTCTAAAAATTCTAAAAGCCTAGTGTGCTTAAGCTGAGTATACCTTTAAAAACACTGACTTTTTTTTAAGAAATTTAAAAAATATGAATAATAAACCTAAGACATTACATTTGGGATTTATAAAGAATAGAAAAATAATTTGAAATATAAAAAAATATATTCTGATATTCTCTAATCTCAGCTTATGTCAAAGTTAAGATATAACTAGTGAAAGAGGCACTATATGGAAAAAATAAGAGAGACAGCCTGCTAAAACATCTAAAACAAAATACCTATTTTTGTAAATGCCTGGCAAAAAAAATCTAACTTTTTTAATATGCATGAATTTTATAAAAAAATAAAATAGTTGTAGTCTTGTTAAAACTGAGAATTCAGTATGTTTGAGTAATTCATGTGTGTAATTTAAATCATTGTTAGACATTTTATTATAATAACCAAACATTTAAAAAAAAACTCTTTCATAATTGACAAAATTTCAAATGTAAATATAATTTAACCGAGTAATAGCTGAAAATGATTGAAGAACATGTGTTCAATTTTAAAAAAAGGACTTAATTGTATTTTTGAAATGTAAGTCAGTTTGTTTTTCTCATTATCCTGTGTATGTGTGTGTTTATGTGTGAGTATTTAAGAAAATTGTTTAATCTGTGCATTGGGAGTGAGGCATTGGGGGGAACACTATAGAGAAATTTATTTTCTTAAATGATTTAGTGTCTCCTACTGTTTTATTTATTTATTTATTTATTTATTTTATTTATTTATTTTTTTGATACAGAGTCTCACTTTATTGCCCAGGCTAGAGTGAGTGCCGTGGCCTCAGCCTAGCTCACAGCAACCTCAAACTCCTGGGCTCAAGCAATCCTGCTGCCTCAGCCTCCCAAGTAGCTGGGACTACAGGCATGTGCCACCATGCCCGGCTAATTTTTTCTATATATATATTAGTTGGCCAATTAATTTCTTTCTATTTATAGTAAAGACGGGGTCTCGCTCTTGCTCAGGCTGGTCTCGAACTCCTGAGCTCAAACGATCCGCCCACCTTGGCCTCCCAGAGAGCCAGGATTACAGGCGTGAGCCACCGCGCCCGGCCTCCTACTGTTTTATTCTGACAAAAGCAAAAACATTACTCCTGTAACAGGAGTACTCAAACACTATACCAGAGACACAACGCTCCAATTTCCATAAATGTTTTTGTACTATATGATCAAAAATAGCTATTCTTGAAATATATGATACTAATTAATTTCCAGAAATTAAACATATAACAGTAAAGGTACCATCTAACAACTGCATTTATTTCAAAAGTTATTTGAAGCCAGCTTTGACAATCATCCAAATCAGGTAAAGTCCTAAAGTTTCCCAGGAAAGACTAATTTATTTCTTCTTTCTTAATTGTGAACACCATTAATGACTAGCATTTACATCAAGATCTCTTATCCTCTAATTTAAGATTTAACTGAAGGAAAAAGGCAACAACACATTGGAAAGAAGGGTAAAATGAGTGCTTAGGAGCATCATAATAACATGAAATATGGCCTATTTCCATTTCTACCTAGCCATGTGATCAAGGACAATTTGCTTAACATTTTTGGGCTTAGTGTCTTCACTATATAATTAAATCATTGCACCACATTGTTCATTTTTCTACCCTTTTAAAGCCCATGGATCCTGTGATTAAAATAAATTTATAATATGTAAAACAGAAAACCCTTACAAAATAGGGTTGTGGGGTGGCAGGGGAGCTGAGCTCTACCCAGTCAGCACCCAGCTCTCATTGCCTATTCCTAGCCATGGCCTTTGATTATCCTTCCTAGGAACCTCTAGGGCTCCATGGAACACAGTTTGACAACCATATGATTGTATCAGCTCTTAGGTTGTCACCAGCTCTGAAATTCGTGTTGTATGAAAACAAATCTGATTCTGGTCCTATCTCTTTGCAACCCAGATGAAATAAGAAGCTTCTAAGGTTTTAAGTGAATTGTAAAGTTCAGGAAACCCTTCCAAAGTGGGACTCTCAGAAATTATGGGATACACAGTCTTCAGTGTGAGTGATTGCTGGGATTTGTTTTCCAATATTACTCACTGTGATCTGACACCAAACACAATGCAGTCCTGTCAGGCCCTGGTAACATTTAACCGTTTTGTGGCACTTATCACACTTGGTTGGGCAGTTGCCTTCAACCCAGTAGTGATGCATGACCTAGAACAGAATAATATATTGTGATGAGAGGAGGCATTGAAACTTACCACCTTCAGAAAGCAAGCATGGCCACAAACTTACATCAGTGTTCTTTTTGGACTTCACATAGGTCTTGATGCAAGAGGGAGGTGCTCTAGCCACACAGCGTTCATGGACTGTGTACTTGCAGACTGAAAGGAAACAGGTACACAAATTCAGAGCTAATCCTGGTCCTGACTGCAATTTTATAGGGAAAGAATGACATTAACAGAACCTTATTTGATATCCACTGCTCCCTAATCAATCCAATCAGCCACATCAAGGAAAAGCCCAAGTCGACTGTTTCTACCATAGAATACAAAAGGCCAATTAGCACAGGAAATATTATGCATGTAAAAAACCAAGACTCCTCTATCATGGCATAGCAGGAAATGCTTAATTAAATCAGTCCTCACTCAAATTTTTCACAATATTCCCAGATGACAAAAATATTAAAGACAAATTGATGACTGCCAAATGGCTTGGTGTCATTTGCTAGAAGGAAGAGATCTATATTTTACAAAGTATAGGCATGATAGCAGCTGGCAGGCATGGGAATAAAATCCCATGAGTTTATGCTATTTTGTCTATTGATTTATCTAAACCTTAAATGGCTGATTAGTCTTTTTCCACAGAATAGATTTCATCATACATGCCAGGCCTTCAGTAAAAGTTCATCCCTCACTTGCTATCATGGCATTGTCCAAAAGGAGCAACTTACGCTAGGCAGAATAGGGTACATAAATGCAAAAACTAATGTTTATATGCAGACATGTATTTATACACACAAACACCTATAAACAAACAAATATATATGTGTGTACACATATACTTTTTTTGCATCTTCACATTTTTTTATGGTTTGATCCTAAATACAATTAGCAATTATGGAGTTACTAAAGTTGTCAAGTTCCTTAGACACATCCCATTTTTGTGCATTTAATTTAATCTAATTTCTTGCCTGATTCTATGCATAGTAAAAGAAAAGGACATGGAGAGATTAATTGATGGATTAATGGAGAACTTCAAACTTAAGTAAGGAGGGTCTAATATCTATTTAACAGGAACAGCAGGGAATGAAAAATTTTCTCAGGCAGATATGCTGTAGATTTAAAAACACTTAGGTGATTTAATAAATTCACTGTTGTATACACTATTAAAGAATTCTAATTGGCAGTACTGAAGTAATAGAATAAAATGAAAATTGCAAAGACAAGTTAGATGAAATTTAAAATATGGTCACAACTTATGAAGCATCAATGCTTTGAATTCCAATATCTATTAACCACATATGAAGATTATCTTTATGATAGTATTCAAAATAATATGCTTAAGGTATAAAATTAGTTTGTATTCCTCGTGATTTCTTAATTTGAAAGGAAATCTATTTCTAATCAATTAACGTGAATTTTTTTAAAGATATGAAGGAATTGACTCATTACAAGAAGCACATGTGAATAAAGTAGCTAACTTAGGGGGAAAAAGACAAACATGAGGAAGATATAAATATGAGAAGTTAGTGGAAATCTTCAGGAAGAAATGGGAATCATGAATACATTAAACTACAGTGGAAAAAAATGGCTAAAGTATTGGAAAATGTCCTTTGTCCTTTTCCAAGGGGAGGGTGTCCCAAAACTGAAGAAATGTAAAAATAGGGTAATCTTAGCATTCAAAAATCACACTACAGGAAAACATAAATCATAGGTACAGGGACGGTCTGGATGGCTTCTTAGGTCTGCATCTACAAATAGGACTATTCCATGAAGTCAGCCTGTCCTCACACAAGGTGATGACGTCCAGGCAGAGCAAACGTACTCACAGGAACAGCAGAGGCCCTGCTTCCCCACGCCAATCAGCATGTTCAGGCACAGGTTGCAGTAGGCAGGTTTGTTAAAGTGCTTGAGTCGCCACACGTGCTGTCCATCATCCTTCACATTCTGCACAGGACGTAGGAGAAACAGATTTCACTTAATGAAATAAACAGTGGAAGATGTAAGTGCCAATAAAATTCAGAGCAGGACTGAAGCATGTGAAGACAATCTGTTATTTCATCTCTGACTTTCTCCAAGATCACCACAGAGTCTTAAGAAAAACACATGTGCTCGAGTGGAATGAGATAGTGCTAACAAATCGCCGATGCTATAGCAACTCACAAATTCTTGTCGAATATCAACACTTTGACAGCATACCCCAAACCATCGTAATGACCTGCCAAACTGAGCTCTCCCTAGGAACAGGGATGTGTCTACCTCACCTTTAACAACCTTATCTTTAGTGAAATTTTATAAACAAATAAATGAATAGAGAGAAATTACTCTTGAGTGGAAGAGCCTGATTAAATGAAAATTTTCAAAGACTTCATTAGCCCTTGCTTGGTAGTAGGAATATGCAAAATTCAAGATAGTGGTTAGGTCATGGAAAAAGACAGAAAAATAGGATGGGGTAGGAAAAGCAATACATAAAACTTATTGGGGTTATTTTAGGGCTTTGTGTGAGGATTCCTTATACTGTATTATAATTTATATTAACATATCATTATATGTCTCAAATAATAAATTTTAAGAAAAAACTTTTAAAGGATCTAATTATGTTACCAGTTTGTTTACCCTCTTTTTATAAAATATGAATGATTTTATTCTCACAGAATGATGGTAAAAACATTAAAACTATATTACTGTATTTATTTATAATAATCACTATAGTTATTTGCCACAATAAAACCTTGAATTTAGATTAATTCTCACTTTAGCCAAATACTGTAATTGTTTTTTATTCATCTAAGTAAAACTCTATATGATATCATAATAGCTACTTCTCTAATGTGTGTCTAATCACATTCACATTTTTCAAGATAAAGATAAAATGGGCAGGGCATAGTGGTTTGTGCCTGTAATCCTAGCACTTTGGGAGGCTTAGGCAGGAGGAGCACTAGAGGCCAGAAGTTCTAGATCAGCCTGGGCAACATAGCAAGAACCTGTCTCTACAACAGTAAAAATTTAAAAATTAGCCAGGCATGGTGGTATGTGCCTGTAGTCCCAGCTACTTGGGAGGATTACTTAAATACAGAAGTTTGAGGCTGCAGTGAGCTATGATTGTACCACTGTACTCCAGCCTGAGTAACAGAATGAGACTCTATCTCTTAATTAATTAATTGCATTTAATGAAATAATTTGATGCTTATGAATCTCTTGAACCCCTTACAAGAAGGTCAAAATATCAAATGAAGTTATTATATACTATTACATTTGTTGCCATCATTCCCTCCCTTAAAACATATTCTTTGTACACCATCCACAAATTGTATCAAACTCTGATTAATATCAGACATTATTTATTGGTATTCTATTGAAACCATTAAAGGTCATAACTTTTGAGGTAAGCCAAGTTGTCATATATCTTAGAATACATTTACCTAATAATTTTCTGAGTATCTACTATGTGCTAGAGCACTAATACTAACTCTGTAGTAGTGTGACAATATAAACATATCCTGATCATCGTGCTTCTCTTGATTATAACATATGAATTATAATGGTCCTAACTACTTTTTCCTATTCCCAGGCAAGAGATAAGCCACTAGATTTGTATTACCAGAGGAAATATATAGTAACTAATTCTTACATTAGAACCAGAAATGTCAAATTTGCATCATAATATGAAACATTAATGAAAATGCTTCCTGGGAGATAATTCTCCATGGATCTCTTGAATTTCTGCATGTTTTGCAAGCAGAAGCACTATCTTTTTTTTTTTTTTTTTTTAGGCTTTCTTTTCAAAGATATTTGAATAACAAACAACCTTGGACAAAAGAGATGTGTCTCCCTACAGAGGAGAGGGGAGGTTTACTTACTGTCCAATGGAATAAAGATAATCTCTCCCTTCTGAACAAAGGTTAAACAGGTTTGTCATGGCACATAACAGATTTAGTTTTCCTAAGCCAAGGGTTCCAAGCTCTGATGTTATGCATAGCAATTACTTGGGTGATGCTCTATCATCCCCATGAGGGCAAGGTGAACTGGCTCAAATACGAAGCTCCTGTTGCTTGCTTTGCCGTGAATAATAAAGTGCATTGTTTCTGACCCAAGATCTCATGTTCTCTGCCAGCATCCATGAAACCTTGGCAAGCTGCTAACACCTTCACTTGCATGTACAGTAAATCTCAGGCCCTTTAAATTTCTTGATAATGCTCAGATTTGCCTTTCTGACAAGAGACTAACAAGCTCTCCACAAAAGTAGGTATACAGAAGGAGTCATGGAGAGAATTTCAGAAAACATAGGTGTTTCCATTTTCTTCCAAATCTTAAGAAACAGGCTTTGTAGTAATTTCTGAATCCTGTTCTGTTTGTGTGAATCATTAGATTTCTAGTTGATTCACAATGTGAATAGCATGCTTTATGTATTTAACTGCTATATTTTCCAAACAATCTGTATTTTAAAATTTTTATTCTCTTGAATAAAATTTAAACACCCTAAAAGTTTAAGTATTGGGTTAATTAAAAAAATAATAAATTGTAAAAGCAATAGTTAAATTCTTAAAAACATTTTTAAATAAAAGAAGAAAGGGGGAAAATCTAATTTTCATATGCATTACTGTTCTTATAATCTTGTCATTTTATTTTTAAATGATTGTCCATTACATGTGAATAAGCCTCATCCTTTAAAGAGCACATATGGACTAAGTTAGCTGGCATTTTCCTTATCAAAAAATAAACAAGTCTGAACGTGGGTGTTCTGTCAATCAGAACACTTAGCCATGTTACAGGCTACAACTGATGTACAAATCCATTACCCAGGCATAAAATGCTTTACCAAAACACAAATTAAATAGCTTTATAGCTCTTAGCCGGAGATATTGCCAAAATATGCAAGGGATGAAATATGTATGTGAATTCTTTAAGAGAAGAAATTGAAACCAGAAGCCAACTACTTCTCAGCAGTGCAAATTATACTCCAACTCTTTGTATTTTCATGTCTTGTCTTGTTTGTCTAATTTAGATGGTAAACTTAGTGGTGGAGGGGAAGAATCTGTCTCTTATATTCTATCAGTCAGTAGAGCACATTCCCATTAGTACTTCTATTGCAAATAAATATTTATTGCCAAGAATTCATTTTTTTTATTAAAAAAGAAATAAACAGGGAATTCAAAAGGCTTGATTCCTGCCCTACTATGAAAATGTGGATAAGCCATTTCACCTTTTTTCTTATCTTTCTTTCTAATGAAATGAAAGTACCCACTTTCCTTTCCCAGGCCATGGTGTGAGGTTTCATTATACAATACCTGTGAAACTAATTTAGCTCCTCAGAAGACTGGTGTTATATAAACAGCAAATATTATTACCATCATTGAGTTGAGTTGTGTAACACCCCAATGTTTTAGCCAAAAGAATTGAGAGGAATATTTGGAGGCTGACTACACTTCGTTTCATAAAAAATGTGTTCTTTCTTGTCATTACGAGACATAACGTAACATTGTGTGTTATAATGAAGCAGTTCAGTTCTGTGCTTATGACAGAGAGAAATGCTAAATGGATCCTTGACAAGTCCATGCTGAGAAGGAGCTTTCTGTTCTTCCTCAACTCTAACTTCCCTGGAAGCCAAAGGGATATTTCAAAGGAAAGAATCTCTTTGGAACTTTTGAAACCTATTTCATTATCCTAGCGATTTCTAAAGTTTTAGTTTTTCCCTAAATACTCCCAAGATCACATAAAATCTTCAAGTCAATGAGGGCTATTATAAATAATATCACATTTTCATAAGACTTCAAGGAGAAATTTCACTAATGCTCCAGCCTGGATGGTCCTACCCCCACAGCAAGCTGTGTTTCAACTGATTTAACTTATAACACATAGAAGAGCTAATGTTGCAAATTAATTCCAGCTCATTAAATAATAAGGACCATTAAATTATCTTACATTTTTGTTCAAGGTCTCCAAAAAATTATAACAATATGAAAGAAACTGTTCCTTTAGACAAAAAGATGAACTGTATTAGGTCCAGGCAAGGAGAATGCAGAGAGAAGTTTTAAAATTCTGGGTGGAGTTGCAATCAACTGCTCATCTCCAGACCACACTGTCTGAGGTCAGGCTGGGACCCTGCCAGTCCCGAGGCTCAAATGCAAACTCAACAGCAGATTACACTACATAGTCATTCTCCTCGAATTACCTAACCTAGAATCTCAAGAATTGTTGTGTTGTATTTATTCAGTCTCATAATTCCTTTCTAGATTGAGCAATTTATGGAAAGCAGAACAAAAACTCTCACCCCAATTAAAATGTTTAAAATTAGATTGTAAAATATCAATTTCCTAAATACAACTTAATCTACTAAAAATACATCATCTTCTACTCTTATCATCAGAAATTTCATCAGAGAACACACCGCATTTCATTTAATAGAGAAAGGGCAAAAATAAAAATGTATCCTAAACCATTTCAACCAAAGGCAAAGTTTAAATTACATATGGGGATTAAAGACCAGGATTTTGTGAGCACACATTGTGATATTAAAATATAAATTCTTTCAAAACCCATACAGGCTGGATGTGGGCACAACAATCTACAACCAAGAAGTTAAGGTATCCTGTTTTCAAGTGAGGCTATTGGTTGCATGTGTATTCCTATTTTAATGATAATATGAATTTAGGAATTTTCCTTGAAAAATTCATTGATGATCAAAAATTATAGATATCAGAAGTCAAGATATTATTAATTACTGTGCTCATCTTAGAAAAGAAATGTTTAAACTGAAAGAGTATTAGAAAAGAAAAGGCATGTTGTTGGCTAACTTCTTTTCTTTTTTCCAGAGAGGGCAACTGCCTGACACAAAATGACCTAATGAGTCAATAATAGAGCCACAGTGAAGATCAATTTGATGAAGTTCACTGATCCTATGCTATCTTTCCATTAGTCCTCATGTCTTGCTGTGGTTGCCTGATTTTACTAAGTAAAAGGTATCAGATTCATTTCTCCTGAAGTATTAAAAATAAATTAAAACTCTTTCTGTTTGTAATATGACAGAATAATAGATCAGCGGTTGGCAAACTATGACATTGGCTCAAATCTGACCAGCAACCTGTTTTTATAAATAAAGTTTTATTGGAACATAGCTTTGCTGGTTCATTTACATATCTGTAATTGCTTTTTTGCCATACAGCAGAGCTGAGCAGCTGTAACAAAGACCTTATGGTCCCAAAGCATAAATTATTTAATATCTGTCCCTTTATAAAGTTTCTAATCACTGCAACAGAGTCTATTGCTAATACAGTTATTTAACAACAACGAGGTACATTAAACAAGATGTTTATTAAAAACAATGGTTCAATGAGATAAATACTGAAGGAAGAATGAATAAGTCTCATGTATAATTTTTATTGTGATCATCGGAATAACAAAGCCATCCAAATTCTCAATTTTCCTTCAGATGTAGGAGACACCAAGACTCTCTACCATATCTCACCAATTCATCTTGGATATTATAGAGTTTGAAGAGCCTCTTGTAAAAGAAATAACTCCTGCTCTCTAGTATTTGGTATAGAATTGATTCCTAATAAATTACATTTCTGATTTTCATACTAAAACAGATATTCTTTAAAATAAAGCAGCTTTTTAGCTGCTGTTCATGGAGAACAATAAACTACAATGAAATTATAACTGTTGTGCCTTGCATTACTCTCCAAGGACGACATTCTGATCTGTGTAATTTGGCTAGGACACTACAGTCACTTTCAAATACACTGTGGTATTTAACATGCACTCTCAATTAGAATCTACTCCCCAAGCTCATAATTGACAACAGACAAGAATATATAGGACAACGTAACAAGACAGGCTTTGCAATAAATGGCCAACTTCAAGCCACAGTATCTAGATTTCCAATTTAATAAGCAAAGGGGAGGGGAATGGCACCATGGATCAAATTCTCTACAGGTAATAATGTAACACATTAACTGCCTACAGATAGGAAATAAATCTCAATTACTAAAAAGGCTTTCATCACTCAGTTGTCTTGGTGTCACTCCTGCTTTTTAAAACAATTACCATGCCTTAGAATTCAAAAGAGCTGTTTCTAAAAAAATAGATGCTCTATTTTGGGATCATTACACACGATTACATGGCTGTATATTTTTTAAGACAATTTAAAATAAGGTTGGCTTATTCTTTTAAAAAAAAATGAAAGAAAAGGGAAATTTGTTCTTTCAGAGTTGTTCTTCCCAGGGGGAAAAATCCGATCTCTTAATATTTGAGGTGCCTTCTTAATGTTAAAATAATGTAGCTCTGTCATCTAGTGGCAACTACTGGTAACACAACTCTGGAACACAGCTTTGATTATTATTATAAAACCCTAAATTGATTTCTCCTACTTCACTCGAAAAAATTCCTTTTTACCAAAAACATAAAATAAAAGTTGACAAATATAATTAGAAAGTACATTACATATAATGAATAGAGTGTACATTAAAGATAAAGATTTGTCATCCAATTGAAATAAACTTACTGTTATATTAGAAACTAATGAAGTATTATATTTGTTTGAGATATGTTGGATTAGATCCATATACATTTGTAGACTACATTACCCATGCTATTTTTACAACTTCACGAATATCTAAATTTGTAAATTAAATGTGAAAGAATTTCTAAACAATAGTTTCCAAAGAAAAACATCATTTCAAAAACTTTCTGTGATATTTAAAATGTAGGAGACTAACTCTTCCTTTTTGCACTTTTCTGTCCCACCTCTCACTACCAAACAGCTTACTTAATTATTCCTGCATCTTCCCTTCTTCTTTTATACAAGAATTTCCATAAATACTTAGAATACACAAATTTTACCATTAAAAATTTTATATCATCTTTCTGGGAACCATTATTATTGGAACTTCCTGACTAGAGTCATCTGACAACTATTTTTCAGTATAGTGTTTATACTAAACCTTAAGAAGTTAATATTTTGTCAGTTTTCTTTTTGTTTTCTCCCAGTAGTATGATTTACATAGTGCTTTTGTCATAAGGTACATGAACAATTAAATACATACCTATAATGTAGAGACATATTACAAGGCATTATAAAATGATACCAAATTATGTGTATCTAATCTACATGTGTAGAATCAAAACATCAGGTACAAGGAAATAGCCATTTCACTAATTTTTAAGATATAGAAATAAGTATTTATGAACAATATCTATATTTATTACCTTTTGTTTCGATAAATTATTTTAAGGGTAATTTCCCCTTCTGTCACCTATTAAGATGTTTTTAAAAAATTTTCCTTCCTCTGACCATGTCTAAAATGCCATAGGCCTCATGAAAAGTAAGATTAAATGGAGAGTAAAAGGATTAGAAGATCTAGGTAAAAAAGAAACAAATGCTAAAGTCCTAAAGCCCATTTATTTATTCCTAAATCGATATATATTCCTAAACTCTAATCTCATTTGTATATTCCTAAACCCATATGCACAAACATATTTGTATATACACTCACATGTTTATAGACAGTAAGATGTCTTGAGAACTGACTTTTACACATTATGTGTCTTAAATAACCATGATATAGTCTTTAATTGCAAAAATTGTAAAAATTGTTTTTGCTGATGGCAAGGAGTTTGAAAGGTTTTGGAGTCAGCAGCAAAGTGGTGGATGCTATGTGATTGCATCTCACAATTTTAAATAATATATGTATCATAATGATTTCCATCCCTAGTGTTCTTTGAATGTAGGTATACATATTACTATATACATATTATAGTTAAGTCTTATTCAACTATTAAGGTGAAATTCAAAATCTAGTATAGACTATTGATTTCGTCAGATTTTTACAATTGCTGAAGTTCACTTCAAGGCTAAGTCATCAAGATTTGGCTGCCAAGTCATTATTATGTCACATTCTGATCTTAGCTTAATCTATTTTGTTTCCTAAAATCAGTATTTAATTGCAAGTGAAGGTTCTGATACATGAGAACTTTTGACAAGCTTAGAAAGAGAGCCTGGCTGGTCAGCTGATATGGAAGAAAAACTTATGTTTTTTAAAAAATATGCATATGTATGTATAATCTCCCTCTCAACCACTTCAGATAGAAAACTGCTTTCTCTAAATATTGGCTATCAATAAAATATATTATCTTCATAGGCAGGGGGAATATTGAATAGGATGCAGCACCACAAGAACTATAGAATATGATAATATTGCAGAGGTTTTTGCTTTTGATATGAGAAGGTCTATAACTTTTTTTAAAACTGATTTCACTTTAAGTGGAGAAAAACAAAAGAGACAAAATGTATTTTGAAGCCTAAAGTAATACCTAAAAGGAATCAATATGTTTGTGTCGAGCATCACGACGCAAGGAGTTATTGTTAAATTTTACCGCAGCATACTTACTAAAAGTTCCAGGCACTAACTATGTACTTTAATGGCAGAAAATAGCCAGATCAATTTATAATCAAGATGTGTGATAGAGAACCCCGCTGGTTTACCACCAGGTCATCCTTCTCTGTGTAAATGCTTACATTTTCCAACCCCAGGAGCACAAGAAGTGGAATCGTTGTCATTCCTCCTTGAATCCATTCCTCCAGAGACACTGTTCCATCATGATCATAGTCAATTTCCTCCATCATTTCATGGAGGATCTGGAGTAGAGAAGATGAGAAAAAATTTGCAATGAATCAATAAAATAAATCTCATTTGATACAACAAATCATTACATTGATTTGGTTAGAACAAATTGTGACTAACACCTAAATTGGGATAAATGTCTTGGTAATTTAGTACAACATTAATCCTATTACTGAGGAAACAGTGACTTTATTATAATTACTAAAACCTGGCCACTTACAGTGACCACCTTTTAGACATAAGTGCTTAACTTTTTAATATTTTTTCAATGAACAGCGCAGCTAAAACAAGAAGGCATCTTTAATGGCAGGGTGAAAGTGGTCTTTAATTACTTTCTCTAGATTTTTTAGGTTCATATATATGCCAAAAAATGTCTGCACAAATTAACTTCATGGCAAAGAGCTCAAATAATTATTTGCTAAGTAGTAAGGGGCAAGGGAATTAAGTTGATTTTAATTGCCTATCAGAACTTAATAGAGCTAAGAAGTTAAAGGATCAAATCATGTTTGATTAGACTTCATTTCTAAAGATGACTTGCACATAATGTTTCAAAATGTTCTCCCTACTATTATGTGTAGTACATTTACCTTTCTGTGGTATGGTGACAATATCAGTACTCACTTCAAAGGGTCACGTTGTTAGGATTAAATGAGTTAATACATTATAAATAGAAGAGCCCTGGCATATATAGTAAGTGCCATGTAGAGTTGTTTGTATTATTATTAACAGAAATTATTGATCAGTTCCAAATATAAGATGCTTGACTGCTGAGAAGGCAAAATACTTCTCATCTAATGGCACCAAGATGGCAAACATGGTAAGAATTCCAGTGAAGAAAGGAACTCACCATGTTTATATAATGTGGAAATTTTAATTGATTTGGAAAAAAAATACATCAGCAAACATTAGAACAAAGATATGAAAAGGTGCAATAAAGGAAATATTTAATTTGTTGGTAGAACTATTATTTGCTTAAACACTCCTGTGCTTGGTTACTTGGTGTCCTTCCTCAGGAAGTACCATATTTGAAAATCAGATTATTTTCCTTCATACCAACAAACTGATCTACAGATACCAGGAAGGAAAAACTTTTTGGAATAAAAATGATGCTGGAATAATTACTTAATTATTCTCAAAATAAAAGATAGGAGAAATTCTTTAGAATCTGGCAACATGGCATAAGATCTGGTTAAAATGCACTGCCTCTTGAGAGCATGTGATGCATTAGTAGAAATGACTAAATGACAAGAGAAGTTAAACACAGTGCATTTGGTTCACATGGCTGATGCTCTCATTTTGTACCTAATCAATCTAATGTTACAGCCTGTGTTAATTGGATAAAAACTCCTTCCAAGGACATCTCAGTCTTGCCTACTAACTAGGGTCAACCTCAAATGTTCACTTTTCTTTACTCATATCTGCAAACCTATTGGGAATCTGCAATGTGTATATTTGTTTGCAATGAAGAGAGCAAGACAAGGCAGTTCCCATGACAGCAGACCCAATACACAAAGCCAGACTTTTATCTTGACTTTCTACTATTTCTACTACTTAGAACAGTGGCTTATACTAACAGACTTATTAGTAACATACATGCCAAAACTGCTATTTTTTTTTTTTTTTGAGACAGAGTCTCGCTCTGTTGCCCAAGCTAGAGTGCCGTGATGTCAGCCTAGCTCACAGCAACCTCAAACTCCTGGGCTCAAGCAATCCTTCTGCCTCAGCCTCCTGAGTAGCTGGGACTACAGGCATGCGCCATCATGCCTGGATAATATTTTTATAAATTTTTAGTTGGCCAATTAATTTCTTTCTATTTTTTTATTAGAGATGGGGTCTCACTGTTGCTCAGGCTGATATCGAACTCTTGACCTTGAGTGATCTGCCCCCCTCAGTCTCCCAGAATGCTAGGATTACAGGCATGAGCCGCCACGCCTGGCCTGCTATAGTTTATTATAGTATATTCTCCAGTGCAGAGAATATACTATAATTGACAAATACAGTATTGTATATTATACAGAATATACTATATAGTATATATGCTATATAATATACAATATAAATATAGTATATTGTACAGAATATACTATAATTGACAAATTTGTATTGACAAATACAGTAGGTATTTATCTTAGCTGCTCTCAGCCACCAACTGTCCCCTTCCTCAGAGCTTTCTGATCTCCTTCTTCTCAAATCTACACCCCCCCCACACACACACCAAAAACAATTTTTGTGAAGAAAAGCTAGTGGCCACTTCTGTTTTGAAACCTGATAGGAAAAAAATCACTCCCCCTTCCCTCCAGTGAGAACAAGCAGGCCTGATTAGTAGATGAATAATTTTCCCAGGTAGGCAAAGAGTTTAGGATAAGAGAAAGCTGTTTCAGATTAACGTTGCCAAAAAGGACAATAGAACTAATAAGAAATTCCCTGGATTTCAGTGAAAATAGTACTAACGTGAATCAAGCAGTAAATTAAATACATGTTACCTTCTACTTTATTATTCCATATACAACTGCAACCTGTCAATGATATCTACCACTCACTACGAGTGGAGCATGTGCAATTCCATATTAAGAAAAAATCAGTTGAGTCAAAACTGGAAATATTTTAATCCCAATAAGAATGGTGCCCTTGTTCATACATGACTTGTGCTTTGCTGGCTTTTGTTTCTAAAGACAGGGAAATGCTATCAGTCATTGCATCACATAATCATGGCATTATCATGCTGTTTACTGCATACGTGTGGACAGTGGTTTAAAAAATAGGCTTCTAGAATTCATATAAAATGCAAACTGCTTAAACAAAATTGATTTGTATTTGCTTTATCATGTACACTTTACTAAACATAGTAGGTTTCAAAATAAATTAAAATCGATAGTTCTTATCAACTCTCCTTAAAATATTACTTGTGGCCAAAGTTAAAGTTTCTAATCAGGTATGTTTTAATATACATTTTAATAATGTTGGAATTTTTATATTAATCTATTTAAAACAATGAGTCTTCATGGTCTTATAAGCATTGTTAGATACCATTTCTTTAAACAATTTGGTTAAAAAATTGTGGCTTGACCTTTAACTAGCTGAAGAGCTTTGGGTAAGTAATTTTAGTATATTTGGGTCTCAGTTTACTAATCTGCAAAAGAGGAAAACAGTGTACCTCAGAGAGTTGCAATCATTGAATAACACATACAGGATAACAGAATGCATTGTGTATAGAGAACTATCATCATCTTCTTTTATGGCATGACATGACCTCGGCAATGTCTATCAGCAGCTTCTGTTTATCCACATGTATGTAAGACCACCTTTCAAAATATTAATAATTTCCAGGAAGAAGAAAGCAAAAGTTACTTCTAAGAGTTTCAGAATACCACATATACTTTATTATCTTATTCAGAATCCAGTTTGACTTCTGATTAGAAATAGTGACTTAGAGTTATCAAAATTCAAAATCCAGTGAAAGTATTAGGGTTCCAGAAAAGACAAAAAAAGAAAAAAAAGGTCTTCCAGAATTTAGTCAAGAGTTAAATCATATACCTACTGGATTAAGTTCAGTGACATCCCATTCAAGGTACTCTGCAACATGCATCATCTGACTGATGATATTTTCTAGCTCCTGGGGGGAAGGGGAGAGAGAATATTTGAGTATAAGACCTTAGTAAGTTCTTAATCTTGAGAGGAATTGTTTTGATCAACACATAGTTCAAAAAATTAAATGAATTATATGATTGATTTTATATAATCCTATACATATATAAGATTATATGCATACACATGCGCGCGCGCGCGCGCACACACACACACACACACACACACACAGAGGTCTGACTATACAGAAAAGAGGAGCCTGAGTATAAATTCATTTTGTACTTTATCTAGAAATATTCACCAGCAGAGGGCGCAAGTCTACCAAGAAAGATTTTCTTCTGGAAAAAAAGAAGAAGAAAGCAGGAGCATACACATTTTTTCACATGATGTGACTTCTAAGTCACTGAATATCCTAACCCTTTGGCTTGAAAACAGATGTGGAACTGTGGAAGGAAGCGTCTGAGGACAACTGAGAGGTTTATTTTTATTTTGATACACTGAGAACATACATTGACTGGTCTAGTCATTTATTGGATAATTTGTTCTGCTAGAAAAATGTTCAGGGTCAAGCTTTGGAGGCTAAATAAGTGCAGAGTTTATTTTGAGAGAGGATAGAATTTTAGTTTGAGTCTTCACATTATTCTGCTCAAATATCAACTCTTTGAAGAACTGCTGGTTAATACATACGGTTTAGCTAAGTAAATGAAAACATTCTTCACACCTATTTATTTAATATTTTAATTTTCCCTATCTAGCTCCAGAAAAGATTAAACATGGCTTTGTAAAATGCTTGTAATTTTAAATGTGGACATGACATAATTTAAAAAGCGATGTTTTATAGTATAATTTAAATTTAAAATATAAAAAGTATAAAAAATAAAGCTTAAAAGACATATGAATCAAAAATTATTCCACTAAAATCTCTCTGATCTAATATATGTAGTCAATGTTCATGGAATAGAGAAGAAAATATGATAAAAGAGGTTGACTTTTCAGCAGCCATGGGTCCCTCTAAGAAACTAATGAAAGCTATAGTGTCTCTCTGAGAAAAATATAATTATGAATATATTCATTATGTAAGACAGATTGCCTCAGAAAGAATACAAATATAAATGTATTTATTACAGATTAGAAAATTTTAAAACACAAATCCCTTGGAATTATATGCTAAAATTGTGTGTGCATGTGCACATTACTAATCTCGCATCTATTCTATCTTTGCTTATATATGTCTTAATGATTTGGAAGGGTGAAAGTCTGTGGATATATTTTAAGAACAGAAGCTATTTGTGGTGGACTATTATGTAGGCATGTGACATTAGACAAGTCATTTAACCTCTCGAAGACTCAGTTTCCTCATCAGTAAAATGGATATTCTAACTTACCTAGTTCAGAGAATCATTGCAAAGATTAAACATGTTATTATGTAAAATGCATTTATCTTGTTTGGCATATTATAAATGATCAATAAACCTTAAGTATTACTATTAAACATAGTAGTTGTTTTCCAAATTATCAATTTTCTTTCTGTTTTGCTCCCAAATGAGTAAACTGTTACACCTTTAAGGTACCAAGACAAATGACTTCAGAAGGTACAGTTTGAAATCTGACATTGAAGGAAAACTACTGGGGCACTAAAGAAAACTCTAGAAATTAAATCCAGATCTTTAATTATAAAAAAATGACTAGTTCACCCATAAATGAATCTATTTATCCCAATTCATTGTTTAATATTTTATATATAGTTATAATCATTGCTAGTAATCTATCATATATGTTAACAAAAAATGGCCAGAGACCAAAAAAAGTATTTGACTGAATTTTCAAATCAGCTGTCAACTCATGACTAAAAGCCTAATGAAGAAACATTCTTTTAATTTAATTTAAAAGAAACATTAAATTTAAAAAAATCTTCATTAAAATATAATTTGTATTAGTGTAGTCATGAAGGCTACATAAGCATATTGAAATATCTAGAAGAAATCTAAATGCCTAGCTGTGAAATGGCACCAGAAAAGGAACAAATTTATTGTACTGCTCAATATTTCTAAATGAAAAACTGAAGACTACTAGGCACTTAAAAATAATTTGAAAAATTACTGAGACTTAAATATAAATAATCCCACAATCACAGCATCAATTCAGAGTGGTGGTCATTTCCTAGGGTAGGAATTACATATTTTTATCTCTCTCTGGAGAAGCTAATATACCATTATTCTATTCAATGTTTCATCATCATGTCTCCAACCTCATTGCATTGCTCATAAAAGTCTATTTGAGCTCTGCCATAGGAAAGTCCATCAGATTATGAGAGAAACTCACTCATTAACAGACAGTGTTTATTTCGGTCATTATTTAATATATCAAAATATTTATTTTTTAAATGCACCTGTGTACTTCAAAATTTTCTAGAATATGACACTTATTCTTTTAATTCTTTAATATTCTTATCTGTTCTTGATAGAGCAGAAAATAATATATTAAATAATATGCAAAATATGTTACCAACAAATTAAAATAGAATATTAGATGGAACTTCAAATGGACTTTCATATGATGTACTGATTTATGCACTAGAACTAAGAATGTACTTTGTACTCCTCTGAGAGCTAGCAATGATTTCAATATATTAGAAATAAAATAAACATTTAATTATTACTTTCAGTTCATCAGAGATGATATTTTTCTTTTGTTGTTTTTATGACTAAAACTATAGAGTGTAATCTGCATCTAAAATTAGATGATATATTTTAAAAAGGGAAGTTTTTCAAAGAAATCTATATTTCAACAGCATGTATGAGTAACAATACTTTAAGTGGGGAAAATAATGAGATCATTAAATTGACTTTATAATTTCTTTAAATGCTACTTGTATTCTCAATATTTTCTTTAGTGTCAAATCTCAGTCATAGTTTTTCCTTCTTTCTAGATCAAAGGTCTCAACTTTTTCTTATGTTTTATTCAGAAAAGGTTGGAGTCTTTCTTTTTTAATCTAAGTTCAGTGCAGGGGAAAAAATTTATGTTTTTGTAACAATACTATTCAACAGAACAATCGTAATCCCAACAGTTTCCTCAGATCACTCTCTTTCAAAAACTCAAAAGATAAAAATGCTGTGTGAGTGCATGTAAATGATATTAAGTGTGCCTTCTGCGGTAATAGGTACAAATTTATTCATTGCATTTTTCAGAAAAAAAAAACTCTTTGAAATTTTCACAGAAAATTTGAAGAAAAAAATTACCGAGCTGTCCAGGAAGCCATTCCCATCCGTGTCATAAAGGCGAAACATAACTAGAATAAAAGAGGTGTTGAAAAAAAGATTATAGGCGAGTAAGATCAATGTTAGTTTAAAACATAGTCTTTAAAATTTAATATCTGTTGAAAACAAAAACTAAATTCCTCCCCTGCTCCAAGCAAATAATTTGTGGAATTATTTTTCAAGCTAAATTGAAAAGGAATTAATAAGTACACCGGATATCAGATATAAATTCTATCAAATTAAACACCAAAAAGTACTATTGTTGGTTGAAACTCTTTATTACAAAATCATTAAATGTAAACTCAAAAATAAAAAGATGAGAAGTTGAAATATTCATAGTCTGTATATTAAAAGGGCGGAGTGAATAAAGAAAAACAACTGATTCGGAATTTTAGAAATCAATTATAATTTGCAGTCCACCATCCATTATGATGTGAGTTTAGTCAAACACTGTTTTCTTATCTGTGAGGGCAGAATAATCAGCCTACCATTAAGACACACATTTGCTGTGAAGGTTAAGTGAGGTGATATACACAAATGCATATCAAAAACCATAGATCACATTACAAATGTAAGCCATTGTTATGACTGATTCTCAACGCCATATGGGAGAGGAAGGAGGATTGCAAATTAGGGGATTCTTTCTGATGGAAGATGCCAACAGAGAAAAACTCATTATAATCATAGCTATAATGGTTTATTTGTTTAAATCTGAGGTAGAGCTTCATAGTGTAACTGATCTTTGAACTAATCAAGTAAGGAAGAAGAGAATGTTGGCTCTCTGTTAGTGGGCTCAGGAAAGCAGATGACAGAGGTCCCTGATGGACCTGAGGGATCCCTTGTATAATTCCCACACTCCTAGGAGGCTGTGGAAGACACTGCAGGTGTCATTTTGAGAAGAACAGAGAAGAATGGCACAGCTGTAAAAACAGAAGAGTGGAAGTGAGGGTTTGTGTGGGGTTTGTATAATTTCCTGGAGAATTTTGATATCTGTGGTCTATAATATTAATAAAGATGTCGATAACTAAGATGAATAAGTATGTGATGACCTTGAATGTATATCTGTAACTAATTATTATTTTTGTATTTAATAGTAATTGCATTTCACCCATTCTAATGGGTGAAATTCCTCCCCTGCTCCAAGCAAATAATTTGTGGAATTATTTTTCAAGCTAAATTGAAAAGGAATTAATAAGTACACCGGATATCAGATATAAATTCTATCAAATTAAACACCAAAAAGTACTATTGTTGGTTGAAACTCTTTATTACAAAAATCATTAAATGTAAACTCAAAAATAAAAAGATGAGAAGTTGAAATATTCATAGTCTGTATATTAAAAGGGCGGAGTGAATAAAGAAAAACAACTGATTCGGAATTTTAGAAATCAATTATAATTTGCAGTCCACCATCTTATGTCATCATAAGTTCCAAAATTTGTCTCTATATCACTAAAAAGAAAAATAATTTACCAATTTAACTATGATGTTCTATTTATAGCAAGATGCAAAAAATGTTAAAGATGTCAAAGTGTAAGAAAAAAAAAGTCTACCTGTTGAATTAAGGGAAGTATTGTTAAGCCAGTAAAAGACTTAAATATGTTTATTTGCAAACCATAGTGATTGTTCCCTCTCATATACCCAGAATCTACCACAATGTGGGGAGGGTACTAAGCATTTCAAGAGTTTCTAGTATAGCAGTAAATGGCAAAAATATCTTTGTAAGTAGCAAGAATTAACAGACCACTCAGAGAAAGGATTAACTACCAGGAACAAGGAAAAGACTTACAAAAACCCATCCACAGCCCAGTCCAGTACTTAATTTAGTCATTGTTCCAGGAGTGACAGCCTCTAATACTTGTTCTCTGCCTCTCCCAGGGTTTCTTTGTGCTCCCCAATATCACTTAAAAATAATAATCAACTTTATTATGAACAAAGGGTTAAAAAGAAAACTTGTTTCTCTAACTCTCCCAGTGATACTGTGTACTTAACATTGGTTTGAAAAGTGAATTTATTATTGAAATATTATACTTAAAGAGAAATGTATTGTTCATTAAATTACCAAAGTGAACACAGCAATGTGACTATTATCTCCAAGTGAAAGAATAGAATACTACTAACAAAACAGAACCCCTTTCACCCTCTTTCATCATGACATCCTCTCTCCTCCCAAAGATACCCTCTATCTTGACTTCTATATGCCTTCTTTTGAATTTAGCATTGATTGAACATCCTTTGTGATCTTCATCTGTATTTTTGTGGATAGCATTAGCACATTCATTGTCTTCTCTGCATAGTATTTCAATATAAAAATATCGCAATTTATTCATTCTAAACTGGACAGATATTTTAGTTGTCTCCAGTTTGCTATTTCTAGTAATGCTGGGGCTATTTCAAACAATACTGCTATAACCCTTCTTAGATGGGTTTTATGCTTGAGTGAACATTTGCCAGTTGGTTACAGATCAATAGAAGGAAGTCTGGGCCATAGCATATATTGCCAAACAGATATCAAAAGTGATTTTACCTAAGTTGTCCCTCAACAGCAGTCTAGAAGAGTTTAAGTCACTCCACTTCCGCACCAATGTTGAGTATTGCCTGTTGTCTAATTCAAGCAATGCTGGTGGAGGTATAGTGGTATGTCACTGAGGTTCTAATTTGACTTCCCCTGATTACTAGTGAGATTGAACTAATTTCATATGTCTATTGGCTAATTAAATATTCTCCTCTGTGAAGTGACTATTAAAGTCTCTTGCCCAATTTTCCATAGAATTGTTTGTCCTTTGTCCTTTTTATGAGATAGAGTCTCCTTCTGTCACCCAGGCTTGAGTGCCTTGGCGTCAGCCTACCTCACAGCAACCTCAGACTCCTGGACTCATGCCTCAGCCTCCTGCCTCAGCCTCCCGAGTAGCTGGGACTATAGGCGTGCACCACCACTGCTGGCTAATCTTTTTTTATGTTCAGTAGAGACGGGATCTCACTCTTGCTCAGGCTGGTCTCAAACTCCTGACCTCGAGTGATCCTCCTGCCTCAGCCTCCCAGAATGCTAGGATTATAGGCATTAGCCACACAGCACCCAGACTGTTTGTCCATTTTTTATTGATTCAAGGAAGTTCTGCCTATGTTTTGTATTTAAGCCCTTTTGGGGTTATGAGTTGCAAATACACCTTCCCACTCTATGTTTTGACTTTTCCCTCTGTTAGTATAATCTTTTGATGAACCAAAGATCATAATTTTGATAAAAGACTAATTCATCAAACTTTTTCTTTGCATAATTCCTTTATGTACAATTTTTATGTTCTATATAAAAATCTTAGCCTTCATCAATATCTTGAAAATTGTATCCTTTTGTATCTCCTAGAAACAGTAATTCTGCAATTGAATTATGGGTATGGTTTGAGGTGGGGGTCATTTGAATTTTTTTCTATATATTTAACAGATTTTTTTGAGAATTAAACTAATATTTTCTCACATAAATTCCTTCACATTTATTAGTTTGCATATTTTTTAAGTGGCATAAATAAAAGTAAGTTAAAAATTCTTGACCCTTGGCCACTTCACTTCTTGGATTTGCTTGGTGACTTTTGATTACCACCACAATCAACAAATCCTTTCAAAAAAAAAAGTAATGTGAATAAATTAACAAAGCAGAGAAGGGGAGGAACTTTATAAGCAAAAGTAAAGTTTTAGTCCATGAAATAAGACTAGGAACATAAAAAGATCAAGCTGAGAACAAAATGGATTCCCTGTGAAGTTCCCTGTGAAGTAAGCAAAAATTCTTTACAAGGTGTGAAAGATATCCCAGATGTGGAATGAAATACAAAAGAGAAAAGAAAAGGTGGGAAATAGGAAAAAGGAAGAAAAAATAATCATTCAAAGTTCTATCTTGGGGGGGGGGTTTCAACATCCAAATAATATTAGTTTCAGAAAGATATAAAGGGGCAAGGTAATTCTCAATGAAAAGATTTAAGAACAAATGTTTCTGAACCAGAATTTATGGTGGAAAATTTGAGAATTGATTAATTATAGAACTAGAGAAAAGTAATCAAGTAAAGAAAAGGAAATTGCTTTTATTTTCCATTGAAAATAAAAATGGTTTGGCCTGGTACACCTATAAAACTTTTCCCTTTTAAAACTATATTTATGAATAATGATAAAGTTAATATTTAATCTTTACATTTTATAATGAGATTATTTCTTCTTAATATTTGTTTAATATTTAAAAGTAAAGTCAAGTCCCAAGGTCAAGTGAATCATTGAATGAATAGATCTTATTTTTAAAACCAACATAAGCATATAGATGTTTAGGTTCAAAAGTAAAATAAGCCCAGGGTTAAAATCATTTTGTCAACATGATAGCTTCCAAATATGGGTACCTGCTACAAAGTTACAAGCTAGTTTAACCCACTTTTTTTCTATTTTTATGCTCATGTAATTTCACTTTATATAGAAACAATTATGTGCCCACACATGTATTTCATTAAAAGATCAGAGCAAAGGCATATTATGCAAGATAATGGTAATTTTTTATATGTAAAATTTTTTCTATGCCAAAAGATTTTCAAGTTTCTTTCTATCTATTCTCCCATTGAATATCCTACTCTGCTTACTGTGGTGTTTTTGCACTTGCCAGAATGTTATTAATGTGAAAATATGAATACAGAATTTGTTACTAAACACTAGAAAGTATATATTTTTAAAAGCATTTAAACTAGAATTTCTTTAATTCACAATTTTTTACTGTTTTATGTATTTCAATAACTACTTAATGAACTTTAAAAGCATAGGTAAAAAAAATTAGTTGCTTAGACTGTCTGACATCCATTGTAATGGAGTAATACTTTCTCTTTTTTTCCTCAAGAGAAACAACAAATAAAACAACAAAGACAGCCTTTCAAAATAAAAAGAGCTCTACACAGTACATCAGAAATCACAGGTTTTAGTCACAGCTAGATAAACTAGTAGACTAATAAATAACTACCCTTTCTGGGCTTTCCTTTTTTTTTCATTGATTAACTATAGGTAAGTTGACTAGATGAACTTCAGGGTCTCCTCAATGTTAAATTCCAGTGGTTCTAGGGTTAATACTATATATAGCAGTTACTTTAGCATATAGGTTACTCTTCATTATCTGCATGTCCATTATCTACTTTCTGAATATTTTCCTGTTGATTTCTCTTCAGTGATATGTTTTCAAACAATGTAAGATAATTTAAAAATTATTTTAAGTCATTAGTAACTTGAGAGACACTAACCTAAAGAGGAATACCATGCATTTTAACATCAAAGTATAAATAAATCTAATATTTGATGTCTTAAGTAATTCATACTATTTTTTATCTTCTTAAGTATCCATTGACTTTAACACAGTTTCATTTAGCTATTATTTATTGAGCATCTATGTATGAACCACACACGCAGGTATTAGGTTACAGGATGGGCAGTTACACAGAGTGCAGGGGTATGAAGGAGAGTAAAGTAAATATGATTAGGAGATGGCAAGAGGACTCCTGATATAGGAAAGGCCAAGTGTGGACTTCACTGAGTTAAATATACCCTGGGAAGAAATCACCCCAGCAAATGCACATTATAAGTGAAAGCACGAAGGTAGAAAAGTTCAGGGTTTGTCTGATGATTAAAAAGCTGCCCCATGTGACTGGGACACGATTTGTGCATGTGTGTGCAGGTCAAAGCCAGATGCAAGACCGGCAAAGTAGGTCTTGGAGGTCTAACTGTGAGCTCTTGGGGGTCTAACTGTGGAGCAAGATCAGTTTATTGATGCTAAGTTAAGGATTTAAACTGTCTGTATTATATCAGGAACCATCAAATGGACCCTCTTTCACTCTGAATCAGAAAAGAAACAGGAAAAAACTGGTATAGTAGTTGACAACGTTTTAGGTAAGATGGGAGGAAGTTACACGAATTCACACTATATGAGTGAGATGAAAATTAAATAGGTAGGTGTTTGAAAAAATAAAGCATCTGGATTTACTTTTATCTACAAAACAGAAGTTGAGAGAAACACTATTCACTGAAGGCCAACTGAGGTTTTGAGTAGATCTATAATCCATAGAATTATATTTTTATTTCAGTAAATTTTTGCTACTCAGTATATATGAGTAAATAAATTGGATGCCTGAAACTAACTGTGTAAAAATAATTGGCATCATATACCATGGATTATGGGATCAGTTTAAATTTGAATGCATGGGCAGCCAAAAGTCAGCAGGAAAATTCAAGAGGAAGTGAAGTGGCCAAGGGTGAAGAATTTTTGACTTATCTTTATTTATGTCACTTAAAAAATTTATGTGAACTAATAAATGTGAAGGAATTTATGTAAGCAAATATTAGTTCATCTAATCCTCATAGCTATCCTATGAGATAGACACTATTTTATCATCCCAATTTTACATTTGAGGAAACTGAGTCCTTAAGAGGTTTTTTTAAAAATGTACCCAGATCACTCAGATAATTGTCAACCTAGGCTTTGTACTCAGTCAGTATAAATTGAGAGTCAATGTTCTTAAATACTATGTACGCTATATTTACATTAAGAGAGTAAGAAGTTAAGTGACTATAATCTGTGATCAAAGTGAAATTTTAGAGCTTAAAGTTTTAGAATAAGAGCAATTCTTGAAAGTTACAAAGCTTGGAGTATTGTAACAGAAGTGAGGAGCTATAAAAAAATGGAGGTGAAGTCACAGAATTTGAAGAATGAAGGAGACTAAAAGAGAATAGAGTACTGTGGTGGGCTTAAGGTTAGGAAAGCAAATCAGCCCTGATATCATGTCTTCGTCCATCCACTGGGATGGCTGGTAGCTGATAGCAACAAGGAGAGAGAAAATGAAATCTCCCAAACCCTAAAAGTCACGTGCATGAACCCATGTAAAAGCACGCATCCCAGATTACATGGAAGCAGCGTAAGAAACACCTTCTGCCTGATACAGCCTCAGGGCAGTCAAGGTCCTCTCAGAGAGGAATTAGGATTGGGTTAAGGAAATTGAATTTGAAGAAATGGCTTACAGATTAAGTTCTCACTTAACATTTTTGAGAGGTTCTTGGAAACTGCGACTTTAAACAAAACAACGTATAGCAGATCCTCAAATAATGTCCTTTCCTCTTCATGTTATTTTGTTATAATGTTGATGAGGAAAAAAGAAATTGGTTTTGTTAGACATCATTTCACTTTAAGTCACAGTTTCCAAGAACCTACCGACCACATTAAGTGAGGACTTGCTGTAATCCGTGGAAAATTCAGGAACATTTATTTGTGTTTTTTCCTCCGGAGGATCAGCTTTATAATGAACATGTGTAAACACCTGGCAGAAAAGACAAGTGAGGAGATAGAAAGTGATGGGAAGCACTAAATAAATAGATTTATAAAATATTGTTCGGGGAGGAAAAGTATTACTTTTATCAACGTTGATGACAGTGTAATCATTTGATCTTAGTAGTAAAAGAATCTAAGCAAATACTAACACTGTGTATGTGTTTTTACTGAACGGAAGGAACTGCATAAGCCAGTGCTTCTCAAAGTGTGGTCTCTGGGCCAACAGCATCAGCATCACCTGAAAACATGTTAGAGATGTATATTCACAGGTCCTGCCTCAGGCCTGCTGAATCAGATAGAGTCGAGATGGGTCCCAGCAGGCTGTGTGTTCACAAGCCTGGCAGGCAATTCTGCACTGTGATGAAGTTTGAAAGCATCTGACTTAGACCAACGCGTATGTGTTCCTCTCGGCTTAGCTACCTGGTTCAGCTAATCCAAATTCAACACTCACCTGAGAAAGTTAATTTTACCTGCTTGATCACATCTACTTCTGTGTTACTCGTAAGTGCTTTTTCTTCTTTTCATTCTTAAGTTTTTATATCACTTAACAAGTTATAACCCTTTTGGAACTAAGTATATGGTCAACTCACCACCATTAAATGTTTTTAAAAGTCATACTGAGAATTTTAAAAAAAATACTGTAACTGTAAAAGAATACATAAAATGTTAGAAATTTGTAAATGTGCAGCTGTACAAGGGTAAAAAAATACATGGTAAATTGCTAAGAAAGTAGGTGAGGGGGGATGGATTTTGATTTAATTGATACGGGAAAGGGCCGAGCTTTGACATTGGAAAAGAAAAAGAAAAGAAAAAGAAAAGAAAAAAAACAAAACAAAACAAAACAAAAAAAAATTCTGACGGTTTTAATGCATAGCCGGGGTAAGGACCACCAAATTAAAGGGTAGTAGAGAAGAGACATAGAGCATCCTTTACTTTGAAGAATGTGGCAAAAATCATAGTAAAAAACTCCAGGCCAAAACAAGTGTGTCTATAAAGCGTCTGAAGAAATGGTTAAACCAAAAGGAAGACGCAACTGAATCTTGTGTAAGCTTGAAAAAGAGCAGGGAAATTCACAAAAAGAACAGAGGGAAGGGGTTTGATAACACTGAAGAAAAGTAAACAGCTGGCCAGTTTGACTTGATTCATCAAGTGTCTTGGAATGGTATGCGAGTTGTCACTCGGCCCACACTTGCGGACAAAGTCTAAGTGGGTTCAAGGACTCGCACTGAAAACTCAAAAGCATGCTTCTTAGGAATTCCACCTTAAAAGCAATATACTTCCAGTTGACCTAGAAATAATTAAACTGCCCCACCAAAGACCATTTTGAGGAGGAATGATGGCACCTTTATTCATTCTCAGATGTGGAAACAATGTTTGTCTTTATATTTTTATAACCATCCCCAAACATGGTCCTAATAACACCTGAGCAAACTTTCTCTCTGGCTCCCACTTCAAGAGATCCACTGAATGTTAATATTTACTTTGGAATGGGAGAAATTTCTGTAGGTCCTTCGGAATACAAAATAAATATTGAATGCAAATATTCAACATTTATGAATAATAAATATATATTTAAAGGATTATATTCATATGGTTTATTCATAAGTTAAGCAGGTGTGACTCTTTAATAATCATATTATGGCAAATCCTTTACTGGTAGGATAAATGTTATCAATAAATTACTATTACATTTGACTAAAAATGCTTCTCAATTATAATTCTGAGCCAGCACAGCATTTTATGTTTGCTTTACAAATATTAAAGTTGGGACATTATCTTTACTATCATTCTAGTAGTAAGAATTTTTCACTCATTTTTAATAACATACTATATAATTAAGTTAATCAGATTATTGAATAAGCTGTCATGACGCATTAATTGTAAAAAGGGTTTTGTAGATAAAGTAGATTATCAAGTGATCAGATTTAGTGTAAATGCTTGAAAAATATTTTCTTGCGTTGCAATGAGTAAAGATTGCCGCCAGAGAGAGCTCTATCACCATATTTTATAACATGGAGTATTTATTTACTTTGAACTAGATAAAAATTCTCTGTATCTGCCACATCCTAAAACAAACAAAATTATTTAATTATTTATAATATCCAGATTCAAATCTAATAAGTAGTTTTACATTTGATAAATCATTTGTCTCTGCCAATGAGAATGTTCGTGCTAAAGCATGCAAAGATTTCCAAAGGAAAAGGGTGCAGATTGCCTGTTTCTAGGGAACTTTCTTGCTCACTTATGGGAAGACTTCTTTACACACTAGACATAAATATTTTTTATAAACAGCTCAAATAATACTTTCCAAAAGCTTGTCAATTCAAAAGAACTGGGAAATATTTTCTCAAAAAGTCATATGACAAACATATTCAAGAAATAATTGGTAATAAATGGAACTTGATAAATAGGAGCCTGAAATGGGGAGATCTTAATACCTTTTAATTGTCTGATCCTCAGTAGGATAAATTTTTTTGTTGTTAAATAGGGTCACTTTATTTATCCAAAAATAACACAACTGTAGTTGTAGTAGATGCAATATTAAGTTCATCAATACCTAGTCCCTTCTCCTGCCCCTGACTCTGATAAGTAAAATAATTAAGAAACACATACACTCGAGCTTATCCTCAGGCCTTCCTCTTTCAAGGAGAGACAGGTAACAGACGATGTCCTTCAAATGGATTACTTCTGGGGAACACGTGTTTGCAGGAGAAGTTCGGGGAGGGGTGATGGCACCCTTATTCATTCTCAGACCTGGAAAGAAAAATTGTAGTGTTTTAAATATTCATAGTGTTCTTAAACAAAAAATTAATCAAGAAGACAGAGAAATAACACATAGACTATATAGAAAGATATATATATATATCTAAAGCATAGAAGAAAAAAGTTCTCAGCAACTTCAGGATACCAAAGTTACACATATTCTATGACTGCTGTAAATACTGGAGAGTTTGTTGTGATCCCGGGCCCAGGACACTGCTTTCCCTGCCACCGCAAGGTGCTGGGGTCAGGATCCTATTGCCCAGGGTGAGTTACTATACCGAACGGAATTCCTGAGGAACCACTCTCCTACTAGTCTCTGCTTTAGATAGCGACAGCTATAAATCAGCAGGGAAAATACTAAAAATTGACCTTTCATGAAAAACAGAAGAAATGTGCGTTTGTCACAATATGATTCCTAGCTTAATAAAAAATAATTATTAAATCATAAAAACATGTATTTATATCAGATATTTGCCAGGACCATGAATAAGAAATCCTTTTTTTTTTTTTTTTTGCCATCAAGGAATCTGCCCTTGAGTAAGAGTAAAGAGAACATAAACAACATTCTGGATAAACACAATGAAGGTTTAATTAGAGAGGTAAGAACATATGATTAGTCTCATTTTGATATGGTTCCTCAGCACAGATTTACCTAATTGCACATCTCTTGCCCTAGTCTATTTTCTTTGATTTATAATTTTGATTGAATACCTATTATCTCATCTAAATATCTCAAGATTCCCAAGCATATAATTGAATTTATTGTGAAATGTCACCAGTTAGTTTTATCATTGACAATGCTACCGCTGATAAGAGGAATTATTTATTGTCTAATATGTGACCAAAACCGTGGTAGGGTCTTTAACACATATTATCATACTTAATCCTTAAATTAACGCTGTGAGGTATATTCTGTTATTACCATTTTACAGATGAGAAAGAAGTTTTACAGAGATTAATTCTCCATAGTTTCAGAGCTAATAAGATAAATTCATACTTTATTTTACACTGGTAGCCTAAAGACTATTTTAGTTCAAGGCCAATCATTTTTTTTAAAAGCAAGAAAAATAATTTACATCTTAACCCTGCATACACACACACATACACACACACACACACATACAGCCCATTAGTGGGTTTCATAACTACCCAAATATCTTCTTTTCTATGTTAACCTACTCCCATTCTATTGTATTTGATCCTTAATTTTATTTTTATTTTTATTTTTTTTGAGACAGAGGCTCACTCTGTTGTCCAGGCTAGAGTGCTGTGGCGTCAGCCTAGCTCACAGCAATCTCAAACTCCTAGACTCAAGCAATTCTCCTGCCTCAGCCTCCCGGGTAGCTGGGACTACAGGCATGTGCCACCATGCCCAGCTAATTTTTTTCCTATATATTTTTAGTTGGCCAATTAATTTCTTTCTATTTTTAGTAGAGACACTCTTGCCCGGGCTGATCTCGAACTCCTGACCTTGAGTGATCCTCCCGCCTTGCCTCCCAGTCTTCTAGGATTACAGGCGTGAGCCACCGCGCCTGGCCTGATCCTTAAAATTTTGTCAAAGATCCTCCAAATTGAATTTACTAACCACCAATGGGTCAAAAGCCACAGTTTGAAAAACATTGCTTTATATCCTTCTTTCGTTTTTCTTTTTTACTAAAGTCTTACTTACTTCAAATATATCTTCACATTTCACATTCATTCTACTCATTTATAAAGTCAGCAACAGAGACATATTATAAATAGATTTTCCTTTTAACAGAAGTATCAATGCATATATAATACAAACTAATAGTTATTTTTACAAACCAGAGAAGGCAGAGAATTGAAGACAATACTGAGTTTAAAAAAAAAAAAAAGTGCCTTGAATAATTGCAATCAGCCAACGAAACTTAGCCAGCTGCAGGAATAAGCAGTTCTAATTTATAAAAAAGACGTTTTGGCACTGACCCTTGACATGACCATAACTTCCAGACTTGGAGAACACAGCACTTGAGTTATGGTTGGATTAGCTCTGACCTAACTCATCCTGCCTGATGAGCTAATCCTCTCTTCCCAGCCCCCCCCCCCCCCCCGCCCCCGTGGTACTGAAACAATCTAATCAGCTTGATTTAACTTTTTTATACAAAAACTCAGAACAAAACGAAAAAGAAAGAAAAGAGCATGCTGTGACATTTGAAAGAAAGCCAAACATATTACACATTTTCACTTACTTAGAATATGGTATGATAATTTGTTTGTACTTACAAAACTAAGGCCCACGGTATTTAATTATCAGTTTCATTATACTGAATACAAACAACTGGAGAATGTGAGGGCCACGTAATTTTCTGTTTGCCTTTCTTGTATACAATATATAAATTAAGCATGAGCATATTTATATATAAATTTATGTATAGCTTCTAAAAAATGAGTAAATATTTTCCATTTTCTGCTCATGACAGTAATAACTGAAAGTTGTATCATGTATTTATGTCAACATTTTACATTTAAACAAACGTAAAGCTTTTTAAAAAAGAAATATTGGCATATATCCAATCTGCATGTCGAAAGACTGATCAACTTTTCCTCAACTCCAATTTGCAGCAAAATTTGAGAAATAAAATATATAGTTTTTGAAATGATTTATAGAGTGCCTCAAAGAAGATAAAATGTCAAAGATCTTTTTTTCCACAATTACTTGATAAAAAATTATAGACCTGGACTTAATTTTTTTTAAGACTTTATGTTTTTAAAGAAGTTTTAGGTTCACAGTAAATTGAGAGGAAAGTATAAGAATTTGAAAAACACTACGTCATAACCTTCCTTCATTTTGTTTAACAAAGTCTTACTTCAAATATGTATCTATGTTTCACATTAATTCTACTTCTATTTATATTTATCACCCCCACACATATTCTTCCCCACTGTCAACATCTCCCACCAGAGTGGTACATTTGTTACAGCTGATGAACCTACATTGCCATATTTTGACATGTTTTGGACATTTCACGTCATTTTCATCCAAACTCCATAGTCTACTTAGGGTTTATTCTTTGTGTTGTATTCTATAAGTTTGGACAAATGTATAATGATGTGTATCCACCATATGTTATTGTACAGAGCAGTTTTACTCCCTAAAAATCCTCTCCTCTGCCTATTCAACCTCCTCAATCTCTGACAACCTCTGAGCTTTTCATTCTTTCTAGTTTTGCCTTTTCCACAATGTCATACAGCTGGAATCATAAACATGTAACCTTTTCAGATTAGTTTCTTTCACTTACTAATATGCATTTAAGATTTTTCCATGTTGTCTTTGCGTGGCTTGATAGCTCACTTCTTTTTAGCACTGAAAAACATTCCATTGTCTGAATGTCTTGCAGTTTATTTATCCATTCACCAACTTTATTAAATATTGAGGTGTTTGATGAAAATGTCCACAGGTGGATTCCTGCTCCTACTCCCTTACCAAACTAAGATCAGCCCACGTTTTCTTATGTGGTGGAAATGTTTCTTCGTATTTTCATTTAGTTTTCTGAAAGTAGGCCCTGGGCCTCAGTCATCTTTATAGAGGTTATTTTACACCCTATTCTATCTTTTATCCCTTAGACTCTTTTTTCCTTTTCCTAAATCTGGCTGGAGGTTTTTCCTATTACGTATTTCTCTCTGCTACGGCTCATTGCCCTGAAGAAAAGTCCTTTTCCTTTTATATAGTTGCACTAATGGTTATTGAGATGCTCAGGAGGCAACACAGATGGCAAACAAGAACTTCCAAGCCTGGTTTCTGGACCACAGCTCCTCAACTAGATGGTTAAGTGGAATCTTATATTACTCTTTAGCAGCAATAGCCTCTGGTGAAGAGGCTCAAAATTCTATTTTCTTTTAACAAAGGCCAATTTCATGCACCTAGTCATCAGTGAAGTTCTCTCTTTAGAACTGAAAAGGGAATATGAAGCTAAGCAAAACAAAAAGTGGTTTCTTTTTCCTCAAGTGGCCAATATTTAGCTCTAAAGATCATGTGATTAATTGATACCTAATTTGCAGGTTTTCTGACTTTCCCAATGATATGCCACTTTAAATATTTCATCACAAAAGTAAAGCAATGTATATACACACATATATCTCTATATATGTATCCATGTATATTACAATGCACAACAAAATACAACATAAAGTGAAAAATAAGCATTGTAAAGTATATTGGTAGTATTAGTAGTAAAACTATTATTAATTTATTTAGAGACCATTTTTCTCTATTTAAGATTATTTCAGGGTATACATAGATATATACAAACATATATTTATAAACATTCCTTTCTTCAAAGTTTTAATTATAAAAATAGTTAGCATTAGTCAACTTGAATATTACCTGCTATTATTATAGTCTTCAAGCACATGATTTTCATTGTACTACAATCTAGACACTCTACTTCTTGAAACAATAACCTAAAAGTTTTGTTCTGGGCCGGGCGCGGTGGCTCAAGCCTGTAATCCTAGCTCTCTGGGAGGCCGAGGTGGGCGGATCGTTTGAGCTCAGGAGTTCGAGACCAGCCTGAGCAAGAGCGAGACCCCATCTCTACTATAAATAGAAACAAATTAATTGGCCAACTAAAATATATATAGAAAAAATTAGCCGGGCATGGTGGCACATGCCTGTAGTCCCAGCTACTTGGGAGGCTGAGACAGCAGGATTGCTTGAGCCCAGGAGTTTGAGGTTGCTGTGAGCTAGGCTGACGCCATGGCACTCACTCTAGCCTGGGCAATAAA